>CAWUFW010018035.1:0-238045 GCA_963921515.1 Calotriton arnoldi
AAAGAGGATTTGAGATCTCACTTAAAACATGCCCTAAATTTTCTTTTTGCAGCACTAACCATAATTTCTATGGCAAAATGAACCCCTTCATTTTGTTCCTTTTTAAATTAAATGTTTTAAGTGTTACCAGTTTATTCCAATCAAGATGGATTCAGGTGTGCCATACTTTTGTCATAAGTAAGGCTGTTAGCACTCTAGTTGTTCTTTAGAACACTCTGGGAAGCTGCAGTAGAACACAAAGGCATCAACTGACAGGCTGCTCCTGTTGAAATATAACAGGAAGATATTTGAGATCTCACTTAAAACATGTACTAATTTTTCTTTCTACAGCACTAACCATAATTTCTATGGCAAAATGAACCCCCTCATTTTGTTCCTTTTTAAATTAAATGTTTTAAGTGTTACCAGTTTATTCCAATCAAGATGGCTTCAGGTGTGCCATACTTTTGTCATAAGTAAGACTGTTAGCGCTCTAGTTGTTCTTTAGAACACTCTGGGAAGCTGCAGTAGAACACAAAGGCATCAACTGACAGGCTGCTCCTGTTGAAATATAACAGGAAGATATTTGAGATCACACTTGAAACATGTCCTAATTTTTCTTTCTACAGCACTAACCATAATTTCTATGACAAAACGAACCCCATCATTTTGTTCCTTTTTAAATTAAATGTTTTAAGTGTTACCAGTTTATTCCAATCAAGATGGCTTCAGGTGTGCCATACTTTTGTCATAAGTAAGGCTGTTAGCACTCTAGTTGTTCTTTAGAACACTCTGGGAAGCTGCAGTAGAACACAAAGGAATCAACTGACAGTCTCTGCCATTGTTGGATGTACATGTTTTACTGAGAATGTCAGACTTCATTCTCACATGACTGAGAAAGATAATGTGAATTTACAGAAAATATGCTCTCATTTTAGCTTCTGGAGCACCTTCCAAAACTGTATGGGACAAGCATGTGAAAATAGTTTTCTCTCAAACATGATTCATGATATCCCAGCAGAAGGTTTTTCACAGGGTAAAATCACCTTAGAACACACCACAATTCCTGAAATTAGTATGGTACCATCAACAAATGAATTCTAATGTAACTAAAGTCTGTTATCACCCTTTATAGTTCTCCTTTTGGTAACCCTCAAAATCTTCGATTCACTACAATGCATTTCAATGGGGTACTATCATTTATATTGGTCCCAAGATGGCTGCCAGCAATTCCAGGATGAAGTGCTGACAGCCAATCAGATCTCACGATGACATGTGTGGTTAGGCTCCGCTCAGATATATATGTGTTTTTACTTTTGATTTTCTCAGCAACTACTGAACGGATTTACACCATTTAACAAAAGGGTTCTTTCTGAACCAAGAACTACCTCTTTGCCAAATTTTGTGTAATTCCGTTCAGCAGTTCGGGCTGTAGCCGTGGCTAAAGTTTTCTATGGGAAAATGAATGGGGAAAACACGTTTTGGGACCCCCTTTTTCTCGGCCCCCGCTTGACGAATCACCCTGAGACTTTCAGGGTAGGAGCGGACCGGAGCGGGCCATAAAGTTTGAAAATTTCGCGAAGATTCGTCAACCGACGCAAGAGTTATTTCAAATAGAATGTTGCAGATTTCCTATGGAAAATAGGTCCTAACTATAACTATCTACTGGCGCGCCAGTAGATAATATATATATATATATATATATCTACTGGCGGTCGCCAGTAGATAGTTATAGTTACAACCTATTATCCATAGGAAATCCGCGACATTCTATTTGAAATAACTCTCTTGCCGGTTGACGTATCTTCGCAAAATTTTCAAACTTTGTGGCCCGCTCCGGTCCGCTCCTACCCTGAAAGTCTCGAGGGATTCGTCAAGCGGGGCCGAGAAAAGGGGGTCCCAAAACGCGTTTTCCCCATGCAATTTTCCATAGGAAACTTTAGACACGGCTACAGCCCGAACTGCTGAACGGAATTACACCAAATTTGGCAAAGAGGTAGTTCTTGGTTCAGAAAGAACCCTTTTGTTAAATGGTGTAAATCCGTTCAGTAGTTGCTGAGAAAATGAAAAGTAAAAAGATAGATATATCTAGGGCCGCGGATCCTCCCGAGCACGAGCTTTATGTTAATTGGCTGTCAACACTCCAAATCAGGAAGTGTTGGCAGCCATTTTGTCCTCGGTAGAACCGAGGGACAGAAACAAGTGCGCAAAGCGCACAAAGGGAGCAGGGTAGAAACACCCTGACCCCTAGGTCTGCTCAGGGGTCCCACAAGGACCCCTGGGCAAAAAAAAATTTTTTTTTTTTAAAAATCGGCAGGATGCGCTCAGGGAGCGCGAACCCTGCCGAAAAAAAAAATCGAGCGCGGTCTCCTGCGCTTTGATGTTAATTGGCCCCGGGTGGGCCAAGTCCCGGGGGCATGCTGGGGGGTTAATTTTATGTGTGGGGGCCTCTAAGGGCCCCAAGCCCGAGGACCACCACCCCCGGGGCTTTATGTAGAATGGTGCGGGAGGGCTCTGAGCCCTCCCGCAGCCCGAGGACCACCACCTCCCGGGGCTTCTTTTTAATTAAAAACCTGTGTGGGGGCTCCAGCCCCACACGCCCGAGACCACCACCTCCCCGGGGCACTAAGAAAATTACAATGGGGGTCCGTTTTGGACCCCAGAGCCCAGGGACCACCACCTCCCCGGGGCTGTGCACTGAATGGGAGGGGGCCGCGCGGCCCCCTCCTGGAGCCCTTGATGGCCCTGGGGACCACCACCCCCAGGGCCGGCTCCTGCAGTGTCCCGGGTGCCTACCCCGGGACACTGCTGTTTGCAATGACAGGACGGGAGCCTCGCGGCTCCCGTCCTGTCATTACAAACTGCTTGGATATTGGAAGAGAGAGCAGGAAACCTGCTCTCTCTTCCAATATCCAAAGCCGATAGCTTTCCACATGGGGAGCAGCATGTTAGCTGCTCCCCATGTGTAAAGCTATGCCGGCTCCCGTAGGACACGGGGAGCCGGCGGGACTGTGGGGGATTGGGGACCCCCACAGTCCCCAACGAGAGGGCCAGCCCCGGGGATGGGGTCCCCGGGGCAAGTAGTGGCCCGGGAGGGGGCCACGCGGCCCTCCTCCCCCAAAAAAAAAACGATCGGGCCCGCAGGCCCGCCCCCTTCCTTCACCACTCTGCAAACGCGCCCCTGGCGCGTTTGCAGAGAGGAACGAATTCCCCTTGAATACTGGGGGTCCCTGGGGGCCAACTAGCCCACCAGGAACCTCCAGTATGCGCCAGGGAGCTGCCTTGCAGAGAGGTGTACAGAGGCCACGCCCCTTTACACCTCTCTGCAACGCAGCTCTATGGCGCTTTTGGAGGTATATGGTGGGCTAGTTGCACCCCAGGGACCCTCAGGATTCAAGGGAGTTAATCCCCCGACTTAAAACGCGCCACGGGCGCGTTTGCACAGTGGTGAAGGGAGGGGCGGGGCTTCAGGTGACATGTGTGCAAACAGGCCCCGTGGCGCGTTTTAAGATGGGGAATTAAATCCTCTTCAATCCTGAGGGTCCCTGGGGCCAACTAGCCCAACAGGTACGTCCAGAAAGCGCCACAGAGCTGCGTTGCAGAGAGGTGTAAAAGGGGTGTGGCCTCTGTACATGTCTCTGCAACGCAGCCCCTAGCGCATACTGGAGGTTCCTGGTGGGCTAGTTGGCCCGTAGGGACCCTCATGATTCAAGGGGACTTAATCCCCCAACTTAAAACGCACCACGGGGCGCGTTTGCACAGATGTCACCTCAGGCCCCGCCCCTCCCTTCACCATTGTGCAAATATTCCTCTAAAATCACCCGAAATCCGAATTCCGATTTACTCACCTGTTATCAGGAGAGACCTCAGTGCTGCATCTTTCAGCCCAGTACTGATCCTCAAAAGTAATTTTAACCGTACTTACCGGTAACTTGAATTTCCTTCATAGGCTAACATTGACTGGTTTCACTTGGAAATTCTTCTAAGTGTGGAGTTTTGGAACTTTAAAATATTCCTCTAAAATCAGCCGAAATACGAATTCCGATTTACTCACCTGTTATCAGGAGAGACCTCAGTGCTGCATCTTTCAGCCCAGTACTGATCCTCAAAAGTAATTTTAACCGTACTTACCGGTAACTTGAATTTCCTTCATAGGCTAACATTGACTGGTTTCACTTGGAAATTCTTCTAAGTGTGGAGTTTTGGAACTTTAAAATATTCCTCTAAAATCAGCCGAAATACGAATTCCGATTTACTCACCTGCTATCAGGAGAGACCTCAGTGCTGCATCTTTCAGCCCAGTACTGGTCCTGAAAAGTAATTTTAACCGTACTTACCGGTAACTTGAATTTCCTTCATAGGCTAACATTGACTGGTTTCACTTGGAAATTCTTCTAAGTGTGGAGTTTTGGAACTTTAAAATATTCCTCTAAAATCAGCCGAAATACGAATTCCGATTTACTCACCTGTTATCAGGAGAGACCTCAGTGCTGCATCTTTCAGCCCAGTACTGATCCTGAAAAGTAATTTTAACCGTACTTACCGGTAACTTGAATTTCCTTCATAGGCTAACATTGACTGGTTTCACTTGGAAATTCTTCTAAGTGTGGAGTTTTGGAACTTTAAAATATTCCACTAAAATCAGCCAAAATACGAATTCCGATTTACTCACCTGTTATCAGGAGAGACCTCAGTGCTGCATCTTTCAGCCCAGTACTGATCCTCAAAAGTAATTTTAACCGTACTTACCAGTAACTTGAATTTCCTTCCATAGGATATCATTGCCTGCTTTTTGCTGAAAAAGTTTCTAAGTGTTGATTTTTGAAACATACAAATATTCCTCTAAAATCAGCCGAAATCCGAATTCTGATTTACTCACCTGTTATCAGGAGAGACCTCAGTGCTGCATCTTTCAGCCCAGTACTGGTCCTGAAAAGTAAATTTAACCGTACTTACCAGTAACTTGATTTTCCTTCCATAGGCTAACATTGACTGGTTTCACTTGGAAATTCTTCGAAGTGTGGAGTTTTGGAACTTTAAAATATTCCTCTAAAATCAGCCGAAATACGAATTCCGATTTACTCACCTGCTATCAGGAGAGACCTCAGTGCTGCATCTTTCAGCCCAGTACTGATCCTCAAAAGTAATTTTAACCGTACTTACCAGTAACTTGAATTTCCTTCCATAGGCTAACATTGACTGGTTTCACTTGGAAATTCTTCTAAGTGTGGAGTTTTGGAACTTTAAAATATTCATCTAAAATCAGCCGAAATACGAATTCCGATTTACTCATCTGTTATCAGGAGAGACCTCAGTGCTGCATCTTTCAGCCCAGTACTGATCCTCAAAAGTAATTTTAACCGTACTTACCAGTAACTTGAATTTCCTTCCATAGGATATCATTGCCTGCTTTTTGCTGAAAAAGTTTCTAAGTGTTGATTTTTGAAACATACAAATATTCCTCTAAAATCAGCCGAAATACGAATTCCGATTTACTCACCTGTTATAAGGAGAGACCTCAGTGCTGTATCTTTCAGCCCAGTACTGGTCCTGAAAAGTAATTTTAACCGTACTTACCAGTAACTTATATTTTCTTCCATAGGAATCCATTGTCTGGTTTTCAGCAGAAAAGTTTCTAAGTGTCGATTTTCACAAACTACAAATATTCCTTAAAAATCGCCTGTATGACTTAAACGCATTCTTTCAACTGTTTACAGGAGATGCACCAGTGCTGGATCCAGGATCCAACACTGAGTAAGAAAAAGTAACGATAACAGTTTTTACCTGCTAAGTGAATTTCCTTCCATAGGATAACATTGGTGATTCTATGAGAAAAAGTTTCTAAGTGTCAACTTTTAAAATACAATAATATTCCTTAAAAATCACGACTGTAACCAAAACGCTTTTACTCAACTGTTTACAGGAGATGTACCAGGACTGAATCTAGGATCCAGTCCTGTGGTTAGAAAAGTAATCCATAAAGTAACTAATTGCATTTAACTAGAAATTCACATTGAGCTGAATGTTGCATTGTGTTTGAAAATGTGTTGCCCATTGCAACAACTGTAACTACTGTACTTAAAAGTCTATTGCCTATGTGCAAAGTATTTAAACTAAAGTAATTCATTCTGAGAAAGTATTTTTGTAATGTAATGTATAATGTAATTACAATGTAATTTAAAAAATAAAATATGTAAAAGAAATTGTTTCTAAAAATGTAGTAAATCAGTATGAAAAAAATTAATATAAAAATTAATACATTTAAAAATTGTCATTTAAAAAACCTTTGAAATTCACTGAAAAAACCGTAGGTTTCAGGCACGTTATAGTTACAAATTAGCATTTTAAAAACCTTTGAAATTCACTGAAAAAACCATAGGTTTCAGACACGTTATAGTTAGAAATTAGCATTTAAAAAACCTTTGAAATTCACTGAAAAAACCAGAGGTTTTAGGGACAGTTATAGTTAGTTGGACATTGCACTCGTACAAAACCCGTGAAATTCCCCGTTATAGTTAGTTCAGCTAACTATAACTCGCGCCCGCATAATGCACTGCTGATGACGTCACATATTACATCACTCATGACATGGTCAGTGACATCACTGATGACATCACTGATGACATCTCAAATGACATCACTGATGACATCATCCACGTGATAATCTGATGCAGCTCCTCACACCCTAATATAACCTTTGATACACCCAATCTAAATTACAGAGTGCCATTCGCAAAACCATAGACACTCCAACACCAATAACTACATACCCACTCACTGATTCTTAGGTCTACACACACACATCCACTCACTCACCCGTACAGTCACTCATACTTATGGTCACTCAGTACAGGACTATCATATGCACTCTTACTCCTATAGAGACACTCAAACACCGCCACTCATCCATAGAGGTACTCACACACCTAGTCAGTCATGCAAATAATTAAACACACTGCCATTTACTCACCTATACAGTTATACACACACCAGCTCACTTAATCATACAAATACTAGCACATTGTTACGCTCTTATACAATCACTGATACAAGCACACACTCATCCATACAGCCACTATCACAATCACTCACTCTCGCTTATAGCTATTTATATACTCCAATACACATATATACTGCCTTTCACATATTTAGTTACTCACACATGTACCACTGGGACATACATTCACTCACTAACACACTCTTACACACACTTACCCACCCATACAGTCTATCACAGATGCACTCTTGAAACCATCCACCCAGTGAATCACCCACTCACACATCTATGCACAGTCGCACACACCCCATCCACACAAACACTCAGGCACCCATACAGATACTCATAGAACCAATAAATAACCCATATAGACACTCATGTAGCTATTCGCAAATCCATGCATCCACTTACACACCAACAGACGGATACAGACATTCACACAGTTTAGTCACTAACCCATGCATTCAGTAAGATACGTTTAATCACTCACTTGTAGAGTCAGTCACGCACGTACTAAATCATCCATTCAGACACTTATACACCCACTCATTCTTCAATACGCCTTTCCCTATATATATTAAACATATTTAAACTTTACAGAAACACACAGTCACTGGATGATGTCATCAGTGATGTCATTTGAGATGTCATCAGTGA
This sequence comes from Calotriton arnoldi, assembly GCA_963921515.1. NCBI lineage: Eukaryota > Metazoa > Chordata > Amphibia > Caudata > Salamandridae > Calotriton > Calotriton arnoldi. The sequence goes on from CAWUFW010018035.1 coordinate 7,634, forward strand.
TGTCATCAGTGATGTCACTGACCATGTCATGAGTGATGTAATATGTGACGTCATCAGCAGTGCATTGCGGGGCGCGAGTTATAGTTAGCTGAACTAACTATAACGGGGGAATTTCACGGGTTTTGTACAAGTGCAATGTCCAACTAACTATAACTGTCCCTAAAACCTCTGGTTTTTCAGTGAATATATATATATATATATATATATATATCCACCAGAAACTGCTCCCATTTGAGGTGCCTCACACGATGTGTTTGTTCTCCATTTATTGGTAGGCAACAAGGGTACATCAGAGTTCATAAGACCATTATTTAATTCTTGCCGGAAAAATTTAAATCCAGACGCGTTTCGGGCTTTCACCAGCCCTTTGTCACTGGCATCGGCATCGGTTCTGGCAGCAGTCTTAGCGCGACTACGCGCTTTTAAATGTCACGCCACAGTGGGCCAAAGCATTATGGTAGATGTAGTTCTACAAAAATAATATCCCATTGGATGCTGCCGTTACCTTGAATAAAGTTCATATTTCCACAGTGGGCTGATAAAATGAACGCTTCTGCCACCCTTTTTTCTCTGTGCCCATCCAACCGGACACACCGTTCATCCAGCGCCTCGTCGTCTCTTGCGCTGTTGATCTGTTTCTTCCACAGCGGGGCACCTCGCGATCTGAGCCGACCGCTTAACAAATCCACCAGAAACTGCTCCCATTTGAGGTGCCTCACACGATGTGTTTGTTCTCCATTTATTGGTAGGCAACAAGGGTACATCAGAGTTCATAAGACCATTATTTAATTCTTGCCGGAAAAATTTAAATCCAGACGCGTTTCGGGCTTTCACCAGCCCTTTGTCACTGGCATCGGCATCGGTTCTGGCAGCAGTCTTAGCGCGACTACGCGCTTTTAAATGTCACGCCACAGTGGGCCAAAGCATTATGGTAGATGTAGTTCTACAAAAATAATATCCCATTGGATGCTGCCGTTACCTTGAATAAAGTTCATATTTCCACAGTGGGCTGGTAAAATGAACGCTTCTGCCACCCTTTTTTCTCTGTGCCCATCCAACCGGACACACCGTTCATCCAGCGCCTCTTCGTCTCTTGCGCTGTTGATCTGTTTCTTCCACAGCGGGGCACCTCGCGATCTGAGCCGACCGCTTAACAAATCCACCAGAAACTGCTCCCATTTGAGGTGCCTCACACGATGTGTTTGTTCTCCATTTATTGGTAGGCAACAAGGGTACATCAGAGTTCATAAGACCATTATTTAATTCTTGCCGGAAAAATTTAAATCCAGACGCGTTTCGGGCTTTCACCAGCCCTTTGTCACTGGCATCGGCATCGGTTCTGGCAGCAGTCTTAGCGCGACTACGCGCTTTTAAATGTCACGCCACAGTGGGCCAAAGCATTATGGTAGATGTAGTTCTACAAAAATAATATCCCATTGGATGCTGCCGTTACCTTGAATAAAGTTCATATTTCCACAGTGGGCTGATAAAATGAACGCTTCTGCCACACTTTTTTTCTCTGTGCCCATCCAACCGGACACACCGTTCATCCAGCGCCTCTTCGTCTCTTGCGCTGTTGATCTGTTTCTTCCACAGCGGGGCACCTCGCGATCTGAGCCGACCGCTTAACAAATCCACCAGAAACTGCTCCCATTTGAGGTGCCTCACACGATGTGTTTGTTCTCCATTTATTGGTAGGCAACAAGGGTACATCAGAGTTCATAAGACCATTATTTAATTCTTGCCGGAAAAATTTAAATCCAGACGCGTTTCGGGCTTTCACCAGCCCTTTGTCACTGGCATCGGCATCGGTTCTGGCAGCAGTCTTAGCGCGACTACGCGCTTTTAAATGTCACGCCACAGTGGGCCAAAGCATTATGGTAGATGTAGTTCTACAAAAATAATATCCCATTGGATGCTGCCGTTACCTTGAATAAAGTTCATATTTCCACAGTGGGCTGATAAAATGAACGCTTCTGCCACCCTTTTTTTCTCTGTGCCCATCCAACCGGACACACCGTTCATCCAGCGCCTCTTCGTCTCTTGCGCTGTTGATCTGTTTCTTCCACAGCGGGGCACCTCGCGATCTGAGCCGACCGCTTAACAAATCCACCAGAAACTGCTCCCATTTGAGGTGCCTCACACGATGTGTTTGTTCTCCATTTATTGGTAGGCAACAAGGGTACATCAGAGTTCATAAGACCATTATTTAATTCTTGCCGGAAAAATTTAAATCCAGACGCGTTTCGGGCTTTCACCAGCCCTTTGTCACTGGCATCGGCATCGGTTCTGGCAGCAGTCTTAGCGCGACTCACGCGCTTTTAAATGTCACGCCACAGTGGGCCAAAGCATTATGGTAGATGTAGTTCTACAAAAATAATATCCCATTGGATGCTGCCGTTACCTTGAATAAAGTTCATATTTCCACAGTGGGCTGATAAAATGAACGCTTCTGCCACCCTTTTTTTCTCTGTGCCCATCCAACCGGACACACCGTTCATCCAGCGCCTCTTCGTCTCTTGCGCTGTTGATCTGTTTCTTCCACAGCGGGGCACCTCGCGATCTGAGCCGACCGCTTAACAAATCCACCAGAAACTGCTCCCATTTGAGGTGCCTCACACGATGTGTTTGTTCTCCATTTATTGGTAGGCAACAAGGGTACATCAGAGTTCATAAGACCATTATTTAATTCTTGCCGGAAAAATTTAAATCCAGACGCGTTTCGGGCTTTCACCAGCCCTTTGTCACTGGCATCGGCATCGGTGCCCCGCTGTGGAAGAAACAGATCAACAGCGCAAGAGACGAAGAGGCGCTGGATGAGCGGTGTGTCCGGTTGGATGGGCACAGAGAAAAAAGGGTGGCAGAAGCGTTCATTTTATCAGCCCACTGTGGAAATATGAACTTTATTCAAGGTAACGGCAGCATCCAATGGGATATTATTTTGTAGAACTACATCTACCATAATGCTTTGGCCCACTGTGGCGTGACATTTAAAAGCAGCGTAGTCGCGCTAAGACTGCTGCCAGAACCGATGCCGATGCCAGTGACAAAGGGCTGGTGAAAGCCCGAAACGCGTCTGGATTTAAATTTTCCGGCAAGAATTAAATAATGGTCTTATGAACTCTGATGTACCCTTGTTGCCTACCAATAAATGGAGAACAAACACATCGTGTGAGGCACCTCAAATGGGAGCAGTTTCTGGTGGATTTGTTAAGCGGTCGGCTCAGATCGCGAGGTGCCCGCTGTGGAAGAAACAGATCAACAGCGCAAGAGACGAAGAGCGCTGGATGAACGGTGTGTCCGGTTGGATGGGCACAGAGAAAAAAAGGGTGGCAGAAGCGTTCATTTTATCAACCCACTGTGGAAATATGAACTTTATTCAAGGTAACGGCAGCATCCAATGGGATATTATTTTTGTAGAACTACATCTACCATAATGCTTTGGCCCACTGTGGCGTGACATTTAAAAGCGCGTAGTCGCGCTAAGACTGCTGCCAGAACCGATGCCGATGCCAGTGACAAAGGGCTGGTGAAAGCCCGAAACGCGTCTGGATTTAAATTTTTCCGGCAAGAATTAAATAATGGTCTTATGAACTCTGATGTACCCTTGTTGCCTACCAATAAATGGAGAACAAACACATCGTGTGAGGCACCTCAAATGGGAGCAGTTTCTGGTGGATATATATATATATATATATATATATATTCATTGAAAAAACCATATGTTTCAGGCACGTTATAGTTAGAAATTAGCATTTAAAAAACCTTAGAAATTCACTGAAAAAACCATAGGTTTCAGGGGCCTTATAGTTAGTTGGACATTTCACTCGTACAAAACCATAGAAATTCCCCCGTTATAGTTAGTTCCGCTAACTATAACTCGCGCCCGCAATGCACTGCTGATGACGTCACATATTATATCACTCATGACATGGTCAGTGACATCACTGATGACATCACTGATGACATCTCAAATGACATCACTGATGACATCATCCAGTGACTGTGTGTTTCTGTAAAGTTTAAATATGTTTAATATATATAGGGAAAGGCGTATTGAAGAATGAGTGGGTGTATAAGTGTCTGAATGGATGATTTAGTAGGTGCGTGACTGACTCTATAAGTGAGTGATTAAACGTATCTTACTGAATGCATGGGTTAGTGATTAAACTGTGTGAATGTCTGTATCCGTCTGTCTGTTGGTGTGTAAGCGGCTGCATGGGTTTGTGAATAGCTACATGAGTGTCTACATGGGTTATTGATTGGTTGTCTGAGTATCTGTATGGGTGCCTGAGTGTTTGTGTGGGTGGGGTGTGTGTGACTGTGCATAGATGTGTGAGTGGGTGATTCACTGGGTGCATGGTTTCAAGAGTGCATCTGTGATGGACTGTATGGGTGGGTGAGTGTGTGTATGGGTGTGTTAGTGAGTGAATGTATATCTCAATGGTACATGTGTGAGTAACTACATATGTGAAAGGCAGTATATATGTGTGTTGGAGTATATAAGTGGCTATAAGTGAGAGTGTGTGATTGTGAGAGTGGCTGTATGGATGAGTGTGTACTTGTATCAGTGATTGTATAAGAGCGTAAGAATGTGCTAGTATTTGTATGAGTAAGTGAGCTGGTGTGTGTATAACTGTATAGGTAAGTAAATGGCAGTGTGATTAATTATTTGCATGACTGACTAGGTGTGTGAGTACCTCTATGGATGAGTGGCGGTGTGTGAGTGTCTATATAGGTGTATGAGTGCATATGATAGTCCTGTACTGAGTGACCGTAAGTATGAGTGACTGTACGGGTGAGTGAGTGAGTGGATATGTGTGTAGACCTAAGAATCAGTGAGTGGGTATCTAGGTATTGGTCTTGGAGTGTCTATGGTTTTGAGAATAGCAGTGTGTAATTTAGAGTGGGTGTATCAAAAGTTATATTAGGGTGTGAGAAGATGCATGAAATTATCACATGGATGATGTCATCAGTGATGTCATCAGTGATGTCATTTGAGATGTCATCAGTGATGTCATCAGTGATGTCACTGACCATGTCATGAGTGATGTAATATGTGACGTCATCAGCAGTGCATTGCGGGAGTGCGAGTTATAGTTAGCTGAACTAACTATAACGGGGGAATTTCTATGGTTTTGTACGAGTGAAATGTCCAACTAACTATAATGCCCCTGAAACCTATGGTTTTTCAGTGAATTTCTAAGGTTTTTTAAATGCTAATTTCTAACTAAAACGTGCCTGAAACCTATGGTTTTTTTCAGTGAATTTCAAAGGTTTTTAAATGCTAATTTCTAACTATAACGTGTCTGAAACCTATGGTTTTTTCAGTGAATTTCAAAGGTTTTTCAAATGCTAGTTTGTAACTATGCCTACAGAAGTAGGACATGTGAAGAAAGAAGAAAAAACGCACAGAAAGAAGCAAAAGAAATTGAATTGAATTGAATTGAATACACACTTATATAGCGCATGGCTACCCATGGGCATCCCAGCGCTTATTGTGACACTTTGCAGACATGGACTGATCACGGAAAGAGGAAGGTTTTTAACCGCTTCCTAAATTTAAGGTAGCTAGATTCCAGTCGTAGATCATCTGGAAGCTGGTTCCAGAATGTAGCTGCATTAAGGGAAAACCGCCGACCTCCAGTTCGTGACCGCTTGATCCTAGGAACTGTAAGTAGTCGTTTGTTATTGGATCTCAGGGTTCTATTGGGGCGATATAATTGCACCATTGATTGGAACAGCGGAGGACCCCTCCCAGAAATAGATTTATGAACAATACACATAGCCTTAAACCTAGTTCTTTCCTGGATAGGGAGCCAATGCAATAAACCAAGGGCAGGTCTGGCTGAGACACGTTTGGGAATGTTCATTAGAAGACGGGCTGCACAATTCTGAACAACCTGCAGTATCTTAGTAGTTCCTTGTGGAGCACCCAAGTAGACTGCATTCGCATAGTCGAGGCGAGACAGTATAAGTGCCTGGACTAAAATACGTCTGGCATCAAAAGAAAGAAGGGGGAGGATCTTCCTTAACATCCTAAGAAGTCCATAGCAATTTGCTGCGACTTTACGAGCCTGTATTTTGAAATCCAAATTGCAGTCGAACCAAAATCCCAAACTCTTAATTTGTTTTTTCGGAGCAGGAGGGGGACCTATGCAGGTGGGCCAAAAAGATCTATATTCATGGGGGCAGAATGGCCCAGGAGCATAAGTTCTGTCTTTGCTCCATTGAGTTTTAGGAATGACTTGTCCATCCACTCAGATACCTTCACAAGGCATGAAGTTAAACCAGGCACAGATTTGTCCTGCTGACTAAGGGAGACCACCAACTGGGTATCGTCTGCATAGGTGACAATGTGGATCCCCCAAGGAAGCACCACGTCTGCAAGAGATCTCATGTAGATGTTAAACATGGTGGGACTTAAAGAGGATCCCTGGGGACTCCACACTGCAGCGGGATCTGCTCTGATGAAGCATCCTCCTCGTAGACAGCAAAAAATCTGTCTTCAAGAAAGGACTGCAGCCATTTCAGGGCGATTCCAGTCACCCCCACCTCACTGAGTCTTTGGACCATAAGTTGGTGGATGACGGTGTCAAAGGCTGCGCTGAGATCTAACAAGATAAGAGCAGTGCAGCCTCCATTGTCCAAGATTTTTCTAGACTCTTCTATCACGGCAAGTATAGCCGTCTCCGTACCCTGTTGGCACCTGAAACCTGTCTGAGTAGGATGAAGACAATTGTTTTCCTCCAGAAAAGCTGCCAATATGGAGTTAACATATTTTTCAGCAAGTTTGCTTATTCCAGGCAGCAAGGAAATGGGCCGGTAGTTAGCCCATTCCTCAGGGTCAAGATTTGTCTTTTTCAGAAGAGCTTTAACTCTTGCCTGTTTCCATAGAGGGGAACCTGCCCCATAAGAAGGAAGTGTTAATCACGTCCTGAATAACTGGAGAAACTATTTCTGAAACCAGATTTAGAACGGCCGGGGGGCAGGATCAGCAGAGGAGCCTGATTTAAGTTGTCTGAGAAGTCCCTGCAGAGAGGGTAGAGTCAAGGGGGAACTCTTCCAACACGGCTTGCTGTTTAAAGGGGGAGGGTCAGTAACTGAATTAGTTTTCAAAAGGTCCTGTAGATATTATGGACCTTGGTGGAAAAGAAATTCGCTATTTCTTCACACCGCCGTTGGGCACTATCAGAATCCAAGGGGGACTTGGAGGTATGGTAAGAGTTTTTACGATTTTAAAAATTTCCCGAGGGAATTAGACGAGGAAACAATCCTTTCATGATAAAAACTTACTTGAGCGGCTTTTATTTCATTTTTATAGAGTTTAAGAAAAAAATGCAGGAAGAAGCAAGACATGTGCAGAAAGAACCAACAGAGGAGCAGAAAGAGGCCTTGTTGCAAAATTATCCTGTGCCCACACCTTTTCCAGACGGGTACTGGTGGTAACTGACTCTGACTAACCAGGCCTAGAGCCAGTGCTATGGTAAAAGACACTTAGAATACAGTTAAAACACCTACATACACTAGGGAACACTATGCGTTGGGGTACCCCTGTGATTAGCATGACCTCCTCTGTAACTCCTAGTACATAATAGGGCAGGGGGATTAAAACTACCTCTTAAAACGCGCCATGGGGCGCGTATGCACACTGGTGTAGGGAGGGGGGAGCCTGAGGTTACATGTGTGCAAACACGCCCTCTGGCCATTTTAAGTTGGGGGATAAAGTCCCCTTGAATCCTAAGGGTCCCTGGGGTCCAACTAGCCCACCAGGTACCTCCAGTAAGCGCCACAGAGTTGCGTTGCAGAGAGGTGTAAAAAGGGGCATGGCCTGGCCCACCTCTCTGCAACGCAGCGCAGTGGCGCTTACTGGAAGCACCTGGCGGGCTAGTTGGCCCCCAGGGGCCCTCATGATTGAAGGGGAATTAATTCCCCAACTTAAAACGCGCCACAGGGCGTGTTTGCACACGTCACCTCAGGCCCCGTCCCCTCCCTTCACAACTGTGTAAACACGCCCTGTGGCCGTTTTAAGTTGGCAAATTAAGTCCCCTTGAATCCTGAGGGTCCCAGGGGTCCAACTAGCCCACTAAGTACCTCCAGTAAGCGCCACAGAGCTGCGTTGCACAGAGGTGTAAAAAGGGGCATGGCCTGGACCACCTCTCTGCAACGCAGGCCTGTGGCGCTTCCTGGAGGTACCTAGTGGCCTAGTTGGCCCCCAGGGGCCCTCAGGATTAAAGGGGACTTATTACCCAACTTAAAACGCGCCACAGGGCATGTTTGCACACATGTCACCTCAGGCCCTGCCCCCTCCCTTCACCACTGTGCAAAGGCACCCCGTGGCACGTTTTAAGTTGGGGGATTAAGTCCCCTTGAATCCTGAAAGTCCCTGGGTCCAACTAGCCCACCATGTCCTCCAGTAAGCACCACAGAGCTGCGCTGCAGAGAGGTGATCCGAGGCCATGCCCCATTTTACACCTCTCTGCAATGCAACTCTGTGGCACTTACTGGACATACCTGGTGGGGTAGTTGGCCCCCAGGGACCCTCAGGATTTAAGTGGACTTAATTCCCCAACTTAAAACGCGCCACAGGGCGCGTTTCCACACTTGTGACATCAGGCCACACCCCTCCCTGCACCACTGCGCAAACGCACCCCCTGGTGCGATGTAAATTGGGGGATTAAGTCCCCTTGAGTTCGGAGGGTCCCCGGGGGCCAAGTAGCCCACCTCTTACCTCCAGTAAGCGCCACAGAGCTGCATTGCAGAGTGGTGTAAAAAGGGGCATGGCCTGGGCCACCTCTCTGCAACGCAGCGCAGTGGCGCTTACTGGAGGTAAGTGGTGGGCTAGTTGGCCCCCAGGGACCCTCCGGATTGAAGAGGAATTAATTCCCCAACTTAAAACGCGCCACAGGGTGTGTTTGCACACATGTCACCTCAGGGCCCGCCCCTCCCTTCACCACTGTGCAAACGCACCCCGTGGCGCGTTTTTGAGTTGGGGGATAAAGTCCCCTTGAATCCTGAGAGTCCCTGGAGTCCAACTATCCCACGAGGTACCTCCAGTAAGCGCCACGGAGCTGCGTTGCAGAAAGGGGTAAAAGGGCGTGGCCTCTGAACACCTCTCTGCAACGCAGCTCCTGGCGCATACTGGAGGTACCTGGTGGGCTAGTTGGCCCCCAGGGACCCTCAGTATTCAAGGGCAATTAATTCCCCAACTTACAACTCACCAGGGGCGCGTTTGCACAGTGGTGAAGGAAGAGGGCGGGGCCTGAGGTGACATGTGTGCAAACACGTCCTGTGGCGCGTTTAAGTTGGGGATAATTCCTCTTCAATCCTGAGGGTCCCTGGGGTCCAACTAGCCCACCAGGTACCTCCAGTATGCGCCAGGAGCTGCCTTGCAGAGAGGTGTTCAGAGGCCACGCCCTTTTTACACCACTCTGCAACGCAGCTCTGTGGCGCTTACTGGAGGTACCTGGTGGGCTAGTTGGCCCCAAGGGACCCTCCGGATTGAAGAGGAATTAATTCCCCCACTTAAAACATTCCACAGGGCGTATTTGCACACATGTCACCTCAGGCCCCGCCCACTCCATTCACCACTGTGCAAACGCGCCCCGTGGCGCGTTTTAAGTTGGGTGATTAAGTCTCCTTGAATCCTGAGGGTCCCTGGGGTCCAACTAGCCCACCAGGTACCTCCAGTAAGCGCCACAGAGCTGCGTTGCAGAGAGGTGTAAAAGGGGCGTGGCCTATAAACACCTCTCTGCAACGCAGCTCCTGGCGCATACTGGAGATTCCTGGTGGGCTAGTTGGCCCCCAGGGACCCCCAGTATTCAAGGGGAATTAGTTCCCCATCTTACAACGCGCCAGGGGGCGCGTTTGCAGAGTGCTGCAGGGAGGGGGCAGGGCCTCGGCACAATGCCGGTCTTTTTTTGTATTTCTTTTTTTAGAAGGGGGGCTGTGTGGCCCCCCTTCTTTTCCGATTTTTGGGCCCTGGGGACCCCATCCCCCAGGGCCTGACCCCTATTTGGTTCCTTTTTTTAAAAAAATGAAGGGGCCCCCCTCCCGGGCCACTCATGGCCCTGGGGACCCCATCCCCCGGGGCCTGGCCTCTCGTTGGGGACCGTGGGGGGGGTCCCCAATCCCCCCACGGTCCCGCCGGCTCCCCGCGTCCTGTGGGAGCCGGCATTGCTTTTCCACAAGGGGAGCTGCTGACATGCAGCTCCCCTTATGGAAAAGCAATTCTGCTTTGCTTCATTGAAGCGAGAGCAGGTTTCCCTGCTCTTGCTTCAATGAAGCAAAGCAGAGTTTGCAATGACAGGGCGGGAGCCGCGAGGCTCCGCCCTGTCATTGCAAACAGCAGTGTCCCGAGGTGGGCACCCGGGACACTGCAGGAGCCGGCCCTGGGGGTGGCGGTCCCCAGGGCCATGAAGGGCTCGAGGAGGAGGGCCGCGCGGCCCCCTCCCAACAATTGCACAGCCCCGGGGAGGTGGTGATCCCCGGTGCCGGGGGTCCATTACGGACCCCCGAATTTAAATACTAGTGCCCCAGGGAGGTGGCGGTCCCCGGGGCGTGTGGGGGGGGGCTCGAGCCCCCCCCACACAGGTCTTGTATTTTTTTTTTTAAAAGCCCCGGGGGGTGGCGGTCCCCGGGGCAGCGGGGGGACGTGTGACCCCGCTAAATAATGATTTAAAGCAGAGTTTGCAATGACAGGGCGGGAGCCGCGAGGCTCCCGCCCTGTCATTGCAAACAGCAGTGTCCCGGGGTGGGCACCCCGGGACACTGCAGGAGCCGGCCCTGGGGGGTGGCGGTTCCCAGGGCCATGAAGGGCTCCAGGAGGGGGGCCGCGCGGCCCCCCTCCCAACAATTGCACAGCCCCAGGGAGGTGGTGATCCCCGGGGCTGGGGGTCCATACGGACCCCCGAATTTAAATACTAGTGCGGTCCCCGGGGCTTGGGGGCCTTTGAGGCCCCCCATACATTAAAACAAGAAGCCCCGGGGGTGGTGGTCCCCGGGGCTGCGGGGAGCCGTGAGCCCCCCGCAAATATTTATGGAAAGCCCCGGGGGGTGGCGGTCCCCGGGGCCATTACATTTTCGTATGCCCCCGGGACTTGGCCCACCCGGGGGCTAAATATTAACGAAGCGCTGGAGCCCACGCTTCGTTTTTTTTTCACGGCGGGATGCGCGGGTCCTACGCGCATTTCGCTGTTTTAAAAAAAAAGAAGCTTTTTTGGGCCCTTGGGGTCCTTGTGGGACCCCCTGAGCAGGCCTGGGGGATCAGGGTGTTTCTACCCTGCCCCCTTTTCTCGTTTTGCGCCTTAGTTTTTCTCTTTTCTTGTGCCTCGGTTCTACCGAGACACAAGATGGCTGCCAACACTTCCTGGTTTGGAGTGTTGACAGCCAATTAGCATGCAGCTCGTGGTCGGGAGGGTGCGCGGATCCTAATCTGTAGGGTGCGCGGATCCTCCGCGGCCATAGATATATATGTGTTTTTACTTTTGATTTTCTCAGCAACTACTGAACGGATTTACACCATTTAACAAAAAGGGTTCTTTCTGAACCAAGAACTACCTCTTTGCCAAATTTGGTGTAATTCCGTTCAGCAGTTCGGGCTGTAGCCGTGTCTAAAGTTTCCTATGGAAAATTGAATGGGGAAAACACGTTTTGGGACCCCCTTTTTCTCGGCCCCCGCTTGCCGAATCACCCGAAACTTTCAGGATAGGAGCAGACCGGAGCGCCCCACGAGTTTTGAAAATTTCGCGAAGATTCATCAACCGGCGCCAAAGTTATTGGAAATAGAATGTTGTGAATTTCATATGGAAAATAGGTCCTAACTATAACTATCTACTGGTGTGAGAAGTTGGCCTGGTATATGCTGTTCACTAATTAAAGTGGACACCTTGCACCAGGGCAAATCGACTCTTATGGTAGATAGGTTTAAGACAACCTTTTAAAGAAAGCTATCCTAGTGGTAGCTGTGGAGAGCAGCCTTCAGGCTAAGTCTCGGAGGAATGTAAAGCAGCTTGTTTTACCATATAATCTCTTGAATCACCAAATGAAAAGACACCACACAGGTATATATATCAAATATATATGTATTTATTTCTAAATAACTCTCTACTAATCTCTTTATGAGATTAGAAGACAAACATATGCACAAATCAACGTTTCACAATAAGTTAAGCACAAAATATGGCTGGGGCCCTAGGGGCGTACCAGACCATATACTAAGTAAGAGACTTAGAAACAACGACTTGCAAGGAGACAAGGCCTAGGGCCTTCAGAAGTGCTGGGGCCTCACGAAACCACCCAAGACAGGTAAGTAAAGGACCCACGGGGGACGCGTGCAGTGTGGATACACAGGCGCGAATCGCCGTTAACTTCAATGGGGCAAGTCGCGGTTGGAAATAAAGAGTTTTAGGATACTTCGGGAGAACCTACAAGCAAGTCACTTACAGGGTAAGTAGTTCTAGGGCCCACACCCACAGGAGCACCGTAGTGCTGGAGTTACCTCACCCAGGGAAGCCGGGTGCACAGGTGTCCTTTGGTGTCGGGTCGCGGCGTCGTTTTCAATGGCGAACAAAGAAGACTTGCTGCTTGCGGGAGCTGAAGAAGTGTCCGGTGGAATCCAAGCCTGGATTCTGAAGAAGGATGACCTGAAAGCAGAGGGGACAGTGTTCAAAGTCACTTGGCAGTGACCCGGGGCAAGGAAGATGGATGCCCACCGTCGTCGGTCGCTTCAGGTCGGTTGCGGGTGCCTTGACTCTTCAGCCACGTGGTCCAGGAGGCGTCGACGACAACCAGGAGCTGGATTCGGTGTGTCCCTCGACGTCTGCAGCTGACTGCGGTGTCGGCAACTCGATTGGAGCTAACAAGCCTTGGCAGCAGCAAGTCTCGAGGAGATGAAGAAAAGTCGATGGCGCAGACCAGCAAGGTCTGTGGAACTCACCCAGCGAGGGTAAGTCAGGGCAGGCCTGGAGCAACCAGGGAGCCCTTTGGTTTCTTTAAGAAGTCTTCTGGGGACCCACAAGCCAGCGGGCAAGGGATCGCGAAGACACCTCGGGCGGAATCACTCAACAGGGGCCCACGGTCACTCGGGACGGTGTAGGCCTCTGATCTTCGGAGGGATTCCTGCTGGAGGTCGGGACCACACGTGGTCCAAAGCACAAGTTCGTGGAACGTTGTGAAGGGGTTGCACTCGACAATAGTGCACGGTACCCAGGGGTCGCGGTTCCTCGTTACTCGTGGGGTCCACTTGCCTCAGCTTCGCTGGGGACTCACGATGGCCTGGGAGAGGTCAGGAAATCTACTTCTTGGGCTGCAGGGACTTCGGACTCCGGCGGGAGCGGCGTAGTTTGCGACCGTCGTTGTCGTTTTGGTGCCTGCCAAGCAGGGAGTCACTCCTTGACTCCAAGGGAGATTCTTCTGTCTTCCAAAGGTAGTGGAACGTCGAAGGGCCAGGATTCTTCTGTAGAGCGTCGTCCAGGGGTTATCTGCTTTGCAATGGCAAGGTTCCCCCTCTTATACTAAAAAGAGGGGATGGACTAGCTCTATGACCCCACCTATGGGAGGGTCAAGGGAGGGGTGGCTACACCCACTTCCCTTTGTCCAGTTTCGCGCCAGAGCAGGGGCAGGTAGCCCCTGAGCTGGTTTGAACTGGCATATGCACAGAGGAGCCTTCTGCTCCCCCAGTGCAGGACTTCAAAGCACTCTAAGAGTGCACCCACCCAGCCCCAATACACTAAACCCTGTCTGGAAGGTGGTTACACCTCCCTGTGACAGGATGCCTATTGTTGGGCTTCCTCCACTGCGAGTTTCGGTCATCAGCAGGAGGGCAGCCCAGTGTCTGTGACTGGTGGCATCCATTTTGTGATGCCAGGGCTCTTTAGGATTCTACCGCGTTTCCACAGCAGGTACATGTCTTATCCCTCTAGAAGGGTGGAATGCTACCCCCGCCGCCAAGATTGGCGGGGGGTAGTATTCCAAGATGTTTGACACCAAACACGACATGTTTTGATGCAGCCATTCCAAAGTTAGCATTTACCGCGAGGATATAATGCACTTAAGAGTATATGGTTTAACCGCATCCACAAACAGCACCAGAGAATGGACTCTGAGAACTGCAGAGGGGCCCTGCTCATGCAGAGGCACCCCCTCACATAGAAGCCAAGCACCCTGCCCTCAGGATTGATAGGGCCTGCCTTAGGGGTGACTGATAGGTTTATATGTGTGTGCAGGAGAGATATAGGAAACCTATATCTCAGTGAGGAGTGCTAGCACCACCTCACCCAGGCTGCAGTAGCAGGCCTGTGGTGTCAGATTTAGACTGCTTCCCAGGGGTGGCATAACACATGCTGCAGCCCCTGGTAGGCCTGTGAAGTACCTATGCCCTTGGCACCTAAGGTACCATATACTAGGGACTCATAAGGCACCACAGTATCCAATCACTAGTGCACCTAGAGTGCACTCCATGTCGTTAGAGAGAGCAGATAGACTGGGGCCCTGAATAGCAGGGTCCCAGTCCAACTAAGTCATAAACCAGCAAAACACCATAAAAAAGTGGGGGCAACCATATAGTCAGATTCCACCTTCCTACATAACCCCCCAAACGAAAGGAGATAAGGCTAACCTTGGCCAGTTGAGCCTTTATTGACTAAGTGGCCATATAAGGAAGCACCTGCACTAGCATGGTTGCCCCCTGTCTTATGGTCCACTAAGCAATCCCTCACCCTAAGGGTATGAGAGGGTCTCCACCATGGGGAATCACTACCTGTGGTGTGCTTTGGTAAAGTACCAGGCTGGTGAGGTGTCTGAGTAGGGAAGTGTGGCCCTAGGAATGTTGGCCTCAGCTTTCTCAGCTCACTGGTCACCATGTATGCCTGTCTTTCCATGACTGAGTGGTACTCTGCTCTAAGGGTCAACCTTTGACTGCCTACAGCCGGGGGTTGGGTCCCTTTGGGTGGAACACTGGAGGGACATGGCATGTTTGGAACCTTTTGGTCCCAGGTTTGCCCTTGCCTAACAGAGTCCTTCTGGGGGAGGTCCCTACATAAAGGTATGGGGGATCCCTCAGTGGGTTGAGGAATTTCTACCTGGCTAGGGCTACTAGCCTGGGTGCCCCTAATCTGCTGATGGGGGTTCCTCTGGACAGGGGGCCCTGGGGGTCCACTGACCTCCTGACCTCTGCAGCCCTGGGCTGACTGAGGCAGGGTAGAGAGGGCAGGTTACCTGCTCCAGACTGGGTACCACCTTGTAAGGGTCCTCTGCCATCAGGGGGTGGCCAGGCCAGGCCTGACTACCTCTGTGGCAGTTCCTTCACTAGGGGTAGGGTCAGTTCCCTGAGGAGGCTGACCCTTACCTACTGTCTGGAGGGAAGAAGACTTTTCTTCAACCCTTGTGCTCTCTTCTGGGGGAGAGTGGGCCATTCTTCCAGGCTCCATCTCTCCAAAATCTTGGGCTGGGGCTGTGGCCATCACAGCCCCACTAACCTTACAGGGACACCCAACATCTTCAGATGGGTTTGGTGTTCAATTTCAGCCCAGGCTGAAATTTCCAGATCATTGCCCATCAGGCAATCTACAGGTAAGGTTGGGGACACTGCCACTCTCTTTGGGCCTGTGACCCCCTCCCAGCTGAGATTGACTATGGCCATGGGGTGATCTGTTCTGACACCATCAATGTTGGTCACCTGGTATTTAAACTCAGGTAAAAGCTGGTGAGGGGGACTAGTTTCCCTGCCACCATGGTGACACTAGCCCCTGTGTCCCTAAATGCCACAGCTTTCTGACCATTAATTATTGGCTCCAATCTGTACCTGCCCAATGCTATGGGACCCATGGTAAAGGTGGCATATCCTACACCACCATCAGAATCTGAGGAGTCTGTTGAGGGGTCCTGTCTAAACTAGGGCCCACCTCTGTTCCTCTTGCAAAAGCACCTAACTTTTTGGGTGCACTACTCCCAACTGGAGGATTACTACTGGTAGTACCAGGAGGGGTGGTAGTAGTTGTTGGAGGAACATTTTCTTTATTGCCATTCCTGGGACAACTGGGATCAGATTTCCAGTGCCCAGGCTTTTTACAGACATGGCAATAGGGTTTCTTTTCAGGAGAGGAAGGAGTTTGGGACCCACCCCCAGAAGAGGAATTTTGGGGCCCTGTAGTGGACTTATCCTTGGATTTATCCCCACCTTTCTCTTGGGACTTGGTAGAATCTTTCTTGTGGTCACCACCCTGATTCTTAGGCCTTACTCTGGTTCTGACCCATTTGTCTGCCTTCTTTCCCAATTCTTGGGGAGAGGTCAGATCAGAGTCCACCAGGTACTGGTGTAAAAGCTGGTTTTGACAATTATTAAGGATCTGTTCTCTCATCATTAGATTATAAAATCCTTTGAAATCAGTAACCCTACTGCCAACCAGCCAACCCTCCAGAGCCTTGGATGCACAATCTACAAAGTCTGTCCAGTCCTGAGTCTGTGCCTTCTGGGTATCTCTGAACTTCAACCTGTACTGCTCAGTGGTTAAGCCAAACCCATCTATCAGTGCACTCTTCAGGACCTCATAATCATCAGCATCCTCCTCTCTAACAGTGAGGAGCTTGTCTCTTCCTTTATCTGAAAAGGAGAGCCACAAGATTGCTGCCCACTGCTTTTGGGGGACCTGCTGTACTCTACAGGCCCTCTCCATAGCAGTTATCCATTTGTGGATATCATCCCCACTCTGGTAGGGAGGAACAACCTTGCTCAGGTTCCTATGGTCAGGGACATATTCTCTGCCTCTAGGGACACTGTTGCTGCCACCAGGGGTTCTAAACCCTCCCTTCTGGAAGCTCTCTGGATCTCCAGGGCTTCTCTATCCAGTGCCAACTGCTTGGTTCTGAGGGCCACTTTGGCTTCCTCATACTGGAGCAGTTTGCACCTTCTCTCAGAGGAGGTCTCTCTTAAGTTAAAGTATGAGCTCCTCTCTTGGACAAATTCTCTGCCAGAGTGATAAGAGTGCTCAGACTCCCTGGAAGGGGATCTGTGCCTCTCATCCACTCTGCCAGTTCTCTTAGGGAGAACTCCTCTGTCCTGTTCAGGCTCCTTGAAGCCTGGCCCTTCAACCACAGAATCTTGGTCATTCTGATTTTCATCATCTGACCCAGATACTATGACTGACCCACCCACTGATTCAAACCCCTTAGCTCCTAGAGCCAATCTAAGGTCATCTGCTGTCAGCAGATCTATCAGGTGTAGTGTTGAGGGACTCTGTCCTGTCCTCAGGTGTCTGTCAACACACATGGCTCTCAAGTCAGAGAAAGCCATGTCCTTATACTGAGGCTGAGTGGATCCACTGGGTCCACCCTTCAAGGACATTCTAGTGTTGTGCAGTGTTGTACTACCTACACTAGTTTGTGGCCTACTGATCCTAGCTTGAGCTGTGGAAAGGGTGTGCTATCCCTTGGAACACAGCTCTAAGTTCAGTAGAACTTATTGATACTAAGCTTGACTTTATATGTACCTTGAGTACCTATAATGGTTTTCAGTTAGTAATTCAAATAGAGATTTTCTGGTAAAACAATGGCAAGCTGGAATCCCACACGCTGCCCACCAATGTGAGAAGTTGGCCTGGTATATGCTGTTCACTAATTAAAGTGGACACCTTGCACCAGGGCAAATCGACTCTTATGGTAGATAGGTTTAAGACAACCTTTTAAAGAAAGCTATCCTAGTGGTAGCTGTGGAGAGCAGCCTTCAGGCTAAGTCTCGGAGGAATGTAAAGCAGCTTGTTTTACCATATAATCTCTTGAATCACCAAATGAAAAGACACCACACAGGTATATATATCAAATATATATGTATTTATTTCTAAATAACTCTCTACTAATCTCTTTATGAGATTAGAAGACAAACATATGCACAAATCAACGTTTCACAATAAGTTAAGCACAAAATATGGCTGGGGCCCTAGGGGCGTACCAGACCATATACTAAGTAAGAGACTTAGAAACAACGACTTGCAAGGAGACAAGGCCTAGGGCCTTCAGAAGTGCTGGGGCCTCACGAAACCACCCAAGACAGGTAAGTAAAGGACCCACGGGGGACGCGTGCAGTGTGGATACACAGGCGCGAATCGCCGTTAACTTCAATGGGGCAAGTCGCGGTTGGAAATAAAGAGTTTTAGGATACTTCGGGAGAACCTACAAGCAAGTCACTTACAGGGTAAGTAGTTCTAGGGCCCACACCCACAGGAGCACCGTAGTGCTGGAGTTACCTCACCCAGGGAAGCCGGGTGCACAGGTGTCCTTTGGTGTCGGGTCGCGGCGTCGTTTTCAATGGCGAACAAAGAAGACTTGCTGCTTGCGGGAGCTGAAGAAGTGTCCGGTGGAATCCAAGCCTGGATTCTGAAGAAGGATGACCTGAAAGCAGCGGGGACAGTGTTCAAAGTCACTTGGCAGTGACCCGGGGCAAGGAAGATGGATGCCCACCGTCGTCGGTCGCTTCAGGTCGGTTGCGGGTGCCTTGACTCTTCAGCCACGTGGTCCAGGAGGCGTCGACGACGACCAGGAGCTGGATTCGGTGTGTCCCTCGACGTCTGCAGCTGACTGCGGTGTCGGCAACTCGATTGGAGCCAACAAGCCTTGGCAGCAGCAAGTCTCGAGGAGATAAAGAAAAGTCGATGGCGCAGACCAGCAAGGTCTGTGGAACTCACCCAGCGAGGGTAAGTCAGGGCAGGCCTGGAGCAACCAGGGAGCCCTTTGGTTTCTTTAAGAAGTCTTCTGGGGACCCACAAGCCAGCGGGCAAGGGATCGCGAAGACACCTCGGGCGGAATCACTCAACAGGGGCCCACGGTCACTCGGGACGGTGTAGGCCTCTGATCTTCGGAGGATTCCTGCTGGAGGTCGGGACCACACGTGGTCCAAAGCACAAGTTCGTGGAACGTTGTGAAGGGGTTGCACTCGACAATAGTGCACGGTACCCAGGGGTCGCGGTTCCTCGTTACTCGTGGGGTCCACTTGCCTCAGCTTCGCTGGGGACTCACGATGGCCTGGGAGAGGTCAGGAAATCTACTTCTTGGGCTGCAGGGACTTCGGACTCCGGCGGGAGCGGCGTAGTTTGCGACCGTCGTTGTCGTTTTGGTGCCTGCCAAGCAGGGAGTCACTCCTTGACTCCAAGGAGATTCTTCTGTCTTCCAAAGGTAGTGGAACGTCGAAGGGCCAGGATTCTTCTGTAGAGCGTCGTCCAGGGGTTATCTGCTTTGCAATGGCAAGGTTCCCCCTCTTATACTAAAAAGAGGGGATGGACTAGCTCTATGACCCCACCTATGGGAGGGTCAAGGGAGGGGTGGCTACACCCACTTCCCTTTGTCCAGTTTCGCGCCAGAGCAGGGGCAGGTAGCCCCTGAGCTGGTTTGAACTGGCATATGCACAGAGGAGCCTTCTGCTCCCCCAGTGCAGGACTTCAAAGCACTCTAAGAGTGCACCCACCCAGCCCCAAAACACTAAACCCTGTCTGGAAGGTGGTTACACCTCCCTGTGACAGGATGCCTATTGTTGGGCTTCCTCCACTGCGAGTTTCGGTCATCAGCAGGAGGGCAGCCCAGTGTCTGTGACTGGTGGCATCCATTTTGTGATGCCAGGGCTCTTTAGGATTCTACCGCGTTTCCACAGCAGGTACATGTCTTATCCCTCTAGAAGGGTGGAATGCTACCCCCGCCGCCAAGATTGGCGGGGGGTAGTATTCCAAGATGTTTGACACCAAACACGACATGTTTTGATGCAGCCATTCCAAAGTTAGCATTTACCGCGAGGATATAATGCACTTAAGAGTATATGGTTTAACCGCATCCACAAACAGCACCAGAGAATGGACTCTGAGAACTGCAGAGGGGCCCTGCTCATGCAGAGGCACCCCCTCAC
The DNA here is from genome assembly GCA_963921515.1 of Calotriton arnoldi. Taxonomy (NCBI): domain Eukaryota; kingdom Metazoa; phylum Chordata; class Amphibia; order Caudata; family Salamandridae; genus Calotriton; species Calotriton arnoldi. The sequence continues at coordinate 27,519 of CAWUFW010018035.1, forward strand.
ATAGAAGCCAAGCACCCTGCCCTCAGGATTGATAGGGCCTGCCTTAGGGGTGACTGATAGGTTTATATGTGTGTGCAAGAGAGATATAGGAAACCTATATCTCAGTGAGGAGTGCTAGCACCACCTCACCCAGGCTGCAGTAGCAGGCCTGTGGTGTCAGATTTAGACTGCTTCCCAGGGGTGGCATAACACATGCTGCAGCCCCTGGTAGGCCTGTGAAGTACCTATGCCCTTGGCACCTGAGGTACCATATACTAGGGACTCATAAGGCACCACAGTATCCAATCACTAGTGCACCTAGAGTGCACTCCATGTCGTTTAGAGAGAGCAGATAGACTGGGGCCCTGAATAGCAGGGTCCCAGTCCAACTAAGTCATAAACCAGCAAAACACCATAAAAAAAGTGGGGGCAACCATATAGTCAGATTCCACCTTCCTACAACTGGCTAGACCCAGGGGTATCAGAGCGCTTTACAGGAGTATGAGGAGGTACAATAATCAATACATTTGGTCAAAAGCATTGCAATAAGAGCCAATATAAGGAGAGCAGCTAAATATGAATGTTATTTACAAAGGTCAAATAATAAGCTCACGTGGGTAGAGATTAATTAGGTGCGGGTGGGTGTGTGGAGGTGAGCAGGGTGAGATAAAGTAGGGAGATAAGGAGAGTGGGAGTTAGGGGAGTGGGGGAATGGGAGATCAGAGGGAGGCCGTGCGGTAGGTTAGATGTCATAGGTAAAGGTGGGGGCAAGGAGGGGCTGCTAGGGGGAGGGGAAGGGAGTAGCGTGAGGGAGGGGAGTTAGGAGGGAGAGTGAGGGGGTGAGAGAGTTGGATGGCAAGGGGGGAGCCTGGTGGGGCGCAGAGTTAGCTGAACTAACTATAACGGCGGAATTTCACTGGTTTTGTACGAGTGAAATGTCCAACTAACTATAACGTCCCTGAAACCTGTGGTTTTTTTCAGTGAATTTCTAAGGTTTTTTAAATGCTAATTTCTAACTATAACGTCCCTGAAACTTATGGTTTTTTCAGTGAATTTCAAAGGTTTTTTTTCTTTTTCTTTTTTATTAAAAAATCCACAGTATCAAAATACAAATAAACATATATCTACAATCATAACACAGTAGTAATTTAATTCATTTTCCTGTGTGAACATTGATATCCGTCCATCATAGAAACAATTGATACAGCCAGAAATGTCAGGCATCGAAACCAAAAAAACAAGCATTTAAAGCTCCTTCCCTTGAATACACGCTAATGTCAATCCGCCATATAGTCAATCATTGCCCCTCACACATAGAAGCCAACTTTTCGTTTTCTGGGCCCTTTTAACAGAATAGAGACTAAACTCCATATTAAAGATGTTATAAAACTTGGCCCGCCACATTTCAAAGGATGGGACCTCCCGCTGTAGCCAAAAGGATGCTATAGATATCCGTGCCACTGCCGTGGCAATGAAGATCAAATCACTGAATTTATACATTGGCATCCCTTGGCGTAAGTTCTCCCCAATCCCTAACAACATCATGGAGGCTGAAATTTTTATAGGTACTCCAGTAACCTCTGATAAGAACCTTTCTATATATCCTAACAGAGGAGTCAGAGTGGAACACAAATAGAATATATGAAGGATATCGCATTGTCTGCACCACACCGAAAACACTTCCCGTCATTTTTACCCCCCCCATTTCAGCATCTTCGCAGGGGTATGATACAGGTTGAACAATGTTTTATAATGCTGGGTTTTTAAGTTAGCTGCCAAGAGAATTTTCCCTGCAATATCAATCGATTTCTCTAAAGAGACCGATTGGTCTCCCAGCCAACTTCCCCATTTAGAGTTGTACTTCTCTAAGTCATCCGATCTTGCTGCTAACAATATTTTATAAAGAGAACCAATGTTTTCCTGACATCTAATAGCTTCTACAATCTTATATGATGTCATACTGATTGGGTGTTTACCTAGAAAGTCCCTTATTTGTAAGAATTTGAAAAAATGTGTTTTAGGTAGATGGTATTTATCCGCAAGACATGAAAAGGACGAGCAGACCCCGCCAGCCTGATAAAAATCAGCAATTCGGGTAATTCCTTTCGATCTCCAGTTAGCTGCCACATAATCCCAGAAGATCGAAGGTAGTAATCCTACTGCGGCGGTAGGTGTGTAGACAGATACCCCTGGAATCTGTAAGTTCTTTCGAACTGTATTCCAAACTTTAAAAACTGCTCCCAGAACCTTGAACCGGATTCTTTTATAATAGCTACCGCCGATTCTCTTAAACAGACAGTTATTAACCTCTGAGCCCAAAACCATCTGATAAATTGAGGGGGCCTCAGCTGGATTATTCACTTCCTCTCCAGTCAATAAAATGCGTATGTTTGATAGAATGCACGCATAATAATAAAAGGCAAAATCAGGAACCGACCATCCACCTCTCTCTCGAGGAAGAGTCATGAAGCGAGCGGCTCTACGTGGTTTCCCAGGGGCCCACATATATCTGGCACACAGTGACTGCAGATGTTGCAGTTGTCCACAAGATATTTCCAAGGGGACTGCTCTAAAGAAATACATAACCCTGGGCAATATATTCATTTTAAGAACATTAGATCTGCCAACCAAGGAAAGGTGCAAGCTCTCCCATCTCTCAAGTGATAGTTTCACTTTACCTATAATATCCCAGTTAACCTCAACTAACTCTTTTAAGCAGGCCCGAATCTTAATGCCCAAATATGTGGCTTCCTTGACTACTCTGGGATCATTAACCAAAATTTGGCTCGTACATAGAATTTGGGTTTTAGATGTATTAAGCTTGTAGCCTGAAAGGAGCCAAACTCCTGTGCCAGCTGTTCAATTTCAGGTAGAGCCGTGACCGGACTAGATGTTACAATCGCAATATCATCGGTGTAGGCCAAAACACAGAAGCAATCGTGCCGAACAGTAAAGGGTGTAATTTGGTTGCTTCACTCTAGCATGATTATAAAAGGGTTCATGTAAAGCGCAAACAAAAGCGGAGAACAGGGACACCCTTGTCGTGTACCTCTGGAAATCTGAATTGCCTCAGAAAAACACCCCATTGAACATATTTTGGCTGTGGGAGATCGATATAAAGCCCGAAGAGCCTGAATGTATCCCTGGCCAAACCCCATTTGCTGTAAGACCCCCCCAGAGGAAGTCCCACGCAACGCGGTCGAATGCTTTTTCAGCATCGAGCAGGATCAATCCTAAATCCCTAGACTCTACCTGTGCAATATCAAGTAGGGTCACTACTCTACTAATGTGGTTCACAGTCCCCCTTCCAGGTATGAAACCATGTTGTCTTAGAGAAACCAAGGGGGAAATGACTTTCGCCAACCGATTTGCAAGAATCTTAGCATAGATTTTACCATCACAGTTGACGAGAGAGATCGGACGGTAGGACCCGGGTAGATCAGATGGTTTATCTTTCTTTTTAAATATGATGATGTTAGCCTCATCCCAGGATCGCGGCGCCTCCCCTGTTCGTGCTGCTTGAAAAACCGCGAGCATATCAGTTTTAAGGTCTTGAAAAAAGGTCTTGTAAATTTCCAACGGGAGATTGTCTGGGCCTGCGGCTTTTCCAATCGCCAAGCTTTTAATAGCCTGCTCTAATTCATCGATAGTAATGGGGCTATCCAACATATCAACTTCCTCACGATCCAGCCGTTCCCACAGTGAACATGGGAGCCCTAGATCCATAGGATGTCGCCCCATATCTTGCCCTGTGTAAAGTTCTGTATAAAAATCGAAGAAAACCCTAAGAATCTCATGCGGGTCATGCACTATGTCCCCCAAGGCATTCTTCACGCCGGCAATTCTTTGTCCCGCCTCCTTCATACGTAGCTTCTGGGCTAAACATCGCCCTGTGGCCTCCCCATATTCATAACATTCTTTTTTATAAGTCTGATATTTTAATGCAATTTCTTTACTCCATACCAGATTTATTTTAGCTTTACATCTAGCCAGACTGGTTTGCAGATCTAAAATATTATTACCAGCCACTATTCCACCTGCCAGATTCTCTTCAGCTGTTTTAAGTTCATTATATAGCTCCTGCACTGCCAATTTGGCCTGTTTTTGTTTGTGCAGTCCAAAGCTCAGGACTTCTCCTCTAAAACAGGCTTTAAATGTATCCCAGACAACCCCACATACCGTGGAGTGTCGATTGTTTTGAAAAAAGTCTATTATCCAAACCTTCATGTGATCAATAAAAACCTTATCCAGAAGGTGTTTCCTATCAAAAGTGAAGCCTCTTGGGGCTACACATGTACCAAGTGCCAGGATATCCAATACTACCGGTGCATGGTCAGAAGTGATCCTTGGATATACTCGTATTTTTATCCCTGCAAACAATAGAGGGGATACAAAAAAATAATCAAACCGTACTAGTTTGCTATGCGGGTAAGAATAAAACGTATACCCCGGGTCTTGCAGATGTAAACTGCTCCAAACGTCCATCAGGCCGTGATCAGTCAACAAATGATAAAGGGCCTTAAAGACCCTAGGCTTCCTACCTTTATAATTCTGGCCGCAGGATTGAAAATCTATCTTGCTCAAGTTAATGTTGAAATCGCCACACAGCAATAAAGGAGCAGGCCATAGTGCAAGTTCCCCATTTAGATATTCAAGAACAGGGGCCTCATCGAAGTTAGAACCATATACAGTACACAGGGTGAACTTCACTCCCCCCAAAGACACATCCCAAAATAGCCCAGCGTCCCTGAGCATCAACCAATATACGTCCTGTTGTTTGAATTGCTGGCCTAGCTAAGATCGCTACCCCCCTAGTCATAGTTGATTGCTTTGAGGCTGCTAATAGTACATAGCCCAATTCTAACAAGGTCTTCCGTTTTCCCCATGATATGTGTGTTTCCTGCAAACACACTAAATCAGGCTGTATCACACGAAGCTCTGCGGCCACTCTTTGCCTCTTATTATAATTGTTTAACCCGCAAACATTTAGTGTACAAATTCGAAGACCTACCTTAGCCATAAATTCAACATGGGTACCAACAATTGCTCAAATCTGAAATAACATATTCTCAAAACTCTCAAATCTTCAACGATACTGTGGATTACTTTTCTTTTTGTCCCCAAACCCCCGAATCCTCCTCCCAACTACCTTCCCCCCCCACTCTCCCAGACCACCCCCACCCCTTCAATGAGGCTTTAGGACTAATAGTCCTAGCGATGTCGAGCTCCCGCCCCCCGGATGGACCTCCCACACCTATATGGCGCCCCATGAGCAACAAATAAACATTAACTGCAACTTTTAAGAAAAGAGGAAATAGTAAAATATCCCCATGGACTATGCCAACAAAAATAGTGCAGAAATATTCTTTTATCCCTATGACAAGGAGGATAAATATCGCTCATAGGGTGTCACAAACTTTAACACAGAAAAAAGGAAAGGGAGAAAGAAGGGCATATACATCTCAGATCCGGCCAACCAGCGCTTTGCAAGAAGAACCGGACCTATACATATAGTAGCTTACACCTCATAACATCATAACAAAGAATAGTATAGCTTGATACAAGGTAAGCGTAGCCCAGATCAATAGCTGTAAAAGGAAAAGTTAACTGCTTTGCCTTCAGAGGGATTGTAAAAACTCTTTGGCTTGTACCTCAGAAGAAAAAAAATCGAATGTGCTCTTTATGAAGGATTTTTAGCTTGGCTGGGTTTAATAAAAAGGCTTGGGCCCCTTTGGCCTGAAATGGTGCGATAAGCTGGCGCAATTGCCAGCGCTTCTCAACCGTTTGATGACAGTAATCTGGCATAACAAAAAACTCCACCCCTTTCCCAGCTCTCTTTCTATCGGGGCGAGCTAACTCAAATACAGCTTCACGGGCAAGAAAATTATTGAGAGAGATCAGGATAGCTCTAGGTCTGGTTACTGTTTGACCAGATCTAGGACGTAGGGAGAACGGAAAGCGATGTGCCCTCTGTACCTCTCTCTGCCAATCCCACAGCGTGAGTTCGGGGAAGGCCTCCGTAAACAGGTCAATGATAAACCTGCGCGGATCCTGTCCTTTCGCGCCCTATGGAATTTGGAGGACTCTCAAGTTGTTTCGGCGAGATCGATTCTCTAAGTCAATCAGTTTCCACTGGGTATCGTCTTTCATGGTTCGCAAAGTCTCAGTCAAAGCCTTCTGTGCTGCAAGTTCATCTTCTAGGCAAGAAATGCGAGCTTCCGCCTCGTTGAACCTTGTAGTGAACTCCGTACAGGTCTTGGCTATACGACGTACTGAGTTCTGTAGTTTGCGACAGGAGTTTTGAGCCCTCTGGCTCTCCACGCGTGTCTCCTCCCTATGAGTCATGATGGTTTGATATATCAGAGCCAGTGAAACCTCTTCTGATGGTTCTGCCGCTTTTACTTTAAGGGAGTCCATGTTGTCACCGTCCCTGGTGCCAATATCTAATTCTGTTGAGAAGGAGTAATCCCATTGTAAAGCATTGCTGCCATTATTGCCATCTGTCTGGTTAGCTCCTTCTCTTGCCTCAGGGTTCTTACGTATTGTCCGAGGGCTGTCATCCGACGAGTGCTCTCCCGTATCTTCCGGCAAAGTACTGCTATGATCACTCCCCCCGCCATCATGCAGGCCAGTCTGCAACTTTACACTCGCCTCTAGATCATCACTAGAAGAATCCGAGTGGTCTGAAAGGGAGAACATTTTTTACCCAGAATCTACCTCCTTCGTAGAAAATGTAATACTTTGACACATCATCTCTTTACCGGAGCCAGAGCCAAGTTTTTCAATGTTATCGGCGTTTGGGGTATGTCGTACCTCCAAACCGCCATTATTTGATACAATTCCAGAGATAGGTGAGTTACTTGATGAGATCTGTGGGGAGCCCATACATAGAGATCCTCCAATTGTTTGAGCATCATCCCGAATAGATAATGGGGCAGAGTCAGTATCACCCAACCCAGTATGGGGACAGGCAGATTCTTTCTCCACATGATCCTGCTCCCCCAAAAAGTCAGACACCTTCCCATCCCCTGTATCCAACAAAGTCGAGTCCACCTGGGGGGGCTGTGCAGATTTTTTTTTTCTTTCCCCACAGAAAACAACAGGGGGATGGTGCGCTTACCGGAGCTGTCTTTTGCGATCTTATCGCCTATTGCCATAAATGCGCTTGCGGCGGTATCTTTCTTATTTGATCTTCCATTCAAACTTGCAACATTCTTGCCAGCAGCCGTGCCAGCTCCTGCAACCGCGGAGTCACCTGGAAGGCGTGCTCTCCCTCTTCCGGCCTTAGGAGGCATCGTTCACTGAGCACCGCTTTCCCCTCTCAGGCTTCCGTCGGATGCAGCTTCCGCAGGACACCACCAACGCCGGCTCCTCACAATAGTCCAGTAGCCGCCACGAAGCCGCCAAACCCTCGCCACGAAAGCAGCGGCTGCGAAGCCCAGCATACCAGGAACGCCGCTTCAATACACGTCAGGCAATGCAGCTTGGTGAGTGCCTTCTTCCTCCTTCAACACATCAAGTTTCCATAGAGGTGCGGGAGTCCGGGAGCAGCCAGCTCACTCGTCCGAGCTGGCGGACGCCATCTTGCCTCTAGCTTGTCAAAGGTTTTTTAAAAGCTAATTTCTAACTATAACATAGCAGTCTCGTTTTCAGAGTGGTGGAGAAAGGTGAGTGTGGCCTCCAAACACCTTTTAGCAATCCCACTGTGTGGGATTTACTGGAGGTAACAGGAGGGGTAGTTAGCCCCCAACGTCAACCTTGGGGGCCAACTACCCCTTTTATTACCTCCAGTAAGTCCCACACAGCAAGATTGCTAACTTGTAATATCAGGCCCCGCCCCCTCCCTGCACCACTGTGCAAACGCGCCCCCTGGCGCGTTGTAAGTTAAGGGATTAAGTCCCCTTGAATCCTGAGGGTCCCTGGGGGCCAATTAGCCCACCAGGTACCTCCAGTAAGCACCACAGAGCTGCGTTGCAGAGAGGTGTTCCGAGGCCATGCCCCTTTTTACACCACGCTGCAAATGCGGCTTCTGGCGCACTGCTACTCGGAGGATGAAGTCCACTTGTGTCCTGAGGTCCTCAGGACACAAGAGGACCTCATCGTCCCTGGGGGGCTTGGGGGTCCGTAACAGACCCCCGCATTTAAATAAAGATTGCCCCGGGGAGGTGGTGGTCCCCGGGGCGTGTGGGGGGCTTTTGCCCCCCCCACACTTCTTTTTTTTAATCTTTTATAAATTAACAGCGCCGGGGAGGTGGCGGTCCCCGGGGCTGCGGGGGGGCCGCGTGCCCCCCGCATACAATTGAAAAAGCCCCGGGGGGGTGGCGGTCCCCGGGGCAGCGTGGGGGGTGGGACCCCCATGCATTTCTTTTTTAAAAAGCCCCGGGGAGGAGGCGGTCCCCAGGGCTGCAGGGGGCCCCCGGGGGCCCCCGCTATTATTCTTTTACAATGCCCCCGGGACTTGGCCCACCCGAGGGCCTCATTAAAATGAAGCGCGGGAGCCCGCGCATCATTTTTTTTTAAATTTTCGGCGGGATTCGCGACCCCAACGCGAATTCCGCAGAAATTATTTTTTAAAAATGCTTTTTTTGGCCCTGGGGGTCCTTGTGGGACCCCCTGAGCAGGCCGAGGGGGTCAGGGTGTTTCTACCCTGCCCCCTTTTCTTCATTTTTCACTTTGTTTCACTGTTTTCTTGTGACTCGGTTCTACCGAGTCACAAGAGGGCTGCCAACACTTCCTTCCTGGTTTAGAGTGTTGGCAGCCAATCAGAGTGAAGCTCGTGCCCGGGAGGGTTCGCGAACCCTCCTCGGTGCTCAGATATCGAAACTTTTTCTTTCTTTAATTTCTCAGCAACTACTGAACTGATTTACACCATTTAACAAAAAGGGCTCTTTCTGAACCAAGGGCTAACTTTTTGCCAAATTTGGTGTAATTCCGTTCAGCAGTTCGGGCTGTAGCTTTGTCTAAAGTTTCTTATGGAAATTAACATAGGGAAAACGCGTTTTGGGACCCCCCTTTTTTCTCGGCCCCCGCTTGACGAATCACCCCGAAACTTTCAAGACAGGAGCTGACCGGAGCGCCCCACTAGTTTTGAAACTTTCGCGAAGATTCGTCAAACGACGCCAAAGTTATTGGGAAAACAAAAAACGCTTTTTGAATAGAAACGAGGTCCTAACTATAACTACCTACTGGCGACCGCCAGTAGGTAATATATATATATATATATATATATATATATATATATTATTTTAGATTTTATTTTTGGGGGTATGCTTCAAAAATCTTACTTGCTTTTAATTTACTCCAAATCACCGTTTACCTTTTCTCCCCCTTTACCACATCCTTCCCCTGAACCCTAAAATTATACTTCCCTCCCTTTACCCCTACTCACCGCTAAACCCTAAAATGACTCTTATCTCTCTTTACCTCTACCCACCCCAAAATCACCCTTCCCTTAGCTTCTCTCTCCTCATCCCTAAACCCTAAAATCGCCCTTACTTCTTTTCACTTCTACCTAACCTAAACTATATAATGACCCTTACCTCCCTTTACCACTATCCACTGTGTGGCAGGGTGCTGGACACAGGGCCTGGCATTCGGCTCGACTATGCTGTCTCCCCCCCCCACCTGAATGGATTTTCACCAAATTACAAACAGCCCACTTTCTGGGTCTTTTGTCTAAAGCAGGGGTCTCCAACCTTTTCTATACTGAAAGCTACTCATGTTCAATGAAACGCATTGAAAGCTACTAATATTATTAGTGTTGTATAATTTCAACTTTGTTATATGTATATTAATTCAACCAAGCAAAAGCTTTCTGATTTAATAAGCTGGGCCGCACACAGGTGAGCTACTCAGAGGTAGCTGTAGAGCTACAGTAGCTTACGAGCAACTTGGTGGAGACCCCTGGTCTAAATTTCCTATGGGAAACTGCATGGAGAAAACACATTTTGGGACAACCCCTTTCCCTGGTCTATGCTTGACGGACCACCCCGAAACTTTCCAGGAAGGTGCTGAGGTGGATGCATTTCTTTTTTTTTTAGTTCAGATGTGGAAATTCGTGGCTAAGAATGTCACCACTAGACTATGTAGGATGGTTTTCCTCCATATGTATGAGTCCTACGTCAGCTCTTTCCAGGAGAAGTACTCATGGAAATTACTTAGTTTACAGTGTCAAATGGTTCTATAATTGGCAGACTGGACAAATATACTGTGGTTTTTTTCTTTTATCCAGATTTATTACTACACATTGATGGATGCAGCAACAATGCCATCTGTGCCACTCCTTTTTACCCCTGTCCTGTAACTTCTGGCAGTGGTTATCTGATTTTCAAATGATACTGAAGGGATTCCTGCTCTTTTGATCCCTTTGAAGTCATTCCTTTGCACTGATGATATTCTAATTTAGATCATTTCACAGAACTTATTCCTGCTGCTCCTGCTTTCATTAGTGCCCCACTTTCCCACTATCAAGGTGGATTATGGGGGATATGAGGTAAACAAGTCACATTTGACTACCATTGCCTATTTACTTGGACATTCTATGAAACTGGGCCAGAAATATCCAGTTACTTGCTTAATCGCGGACTTGATAAGATGGTTGAGGGCAGTATGAGTCCTTGAATATGCAAAATAAAGAATGACTCTTTAAGATGCACCCAAATTAACGTTTCCTATGGGGCAGAGGTCAGAGAATGCAAATAACCAAAGCCCTGCTTAAGAACTAAGCATCTGAAATGCTTCCACTATTATTCCATAAATCTATACTGCTATGAATCAATGCTGATACAAAATTGTTTACATGGGGTGGGACAGGCCCAAGATTAAAACCTTGAAGAATAGTGGAATGCGCTGCATCCAGTAGCCCGCAGTTAGAACAAAACACTTCTATTATCGTGCACATCAATTGATCTATTTTCACGCTGGGGTGGTTAACAAAGGCATCTGGATTTGCTTGGTGTGGAAGACACTTCAGTGCAAACAGTGATTGTACCAGCTGTGTATATTTAAGACTCCTCCACCTACATTAGAGAACCCAGTAATAACGGTCATGTTGACAAATTGGATATCTATGCATATGAAAGTAGGTAGGGAACTGTGATTGTAAGGGTAATATTTTAAGCTTCCACAATCCAGTGGGTGAAAAACGCTGACAAGGGGATCGCAATGCTTGATCAACTGCTTGATAGAGGCTCTTTCTATAGGTTGGGCCAGGATTCAAAATCCAAAATAAACATGCCTAGCAATACCATCAGCTGACCCACTACCTTCTGGGCCGCTTCCAGACGATTATGGTGCTGGAATCTCAGATTCTACATCGCGGTTGAAGTCAGGAGCACTGGCGTCGGCAGGCGTCGGGTGCAGCGGTGCTCGTCGCGGTGCTGGCAGGTCACGGTGCAAGCAGCGGTGTCATCGTTGCTGAAGTGCTGTTGTCGGCTGACGAACTGGAGTCGATGGCGCCGGCGTCGGTAGGCCAAGGCTGTGGTGCGGGATGAGGACGGTGCATCGTGTAACTTACGGGCGGTGCCCTCGAACCACGGTGCAAGCAGCGGCATCGATGTCGGCGTGAAGCGTCATCATCGGGGATACCAGAGCGAAGGTGTGAGGCGGTGCGGAGTGCGGTGCCCACAGGTCGTGGTGCAAGCAGCGGCACAGTGGAGGCGTCAGCAGGCGTCGTTGGTGAGACCAGGGTTGCGTTGCGGCGGTACCCTCTGCAGTGCCTTCAGGACACGGAGTCAGCAGCGGCATCGTAGACGGCGTCGGGTTGCTTTTTCTTCTGTTGCAGCACAAAACACACAGTCCCCAGTGCTGAAGGCAGAAGAACTTGAAGTCTTTGCTGTTCCTGAGACTTCTTGAACAGAGGGCAAGCTCTACCTCAAGCCCTTGGAGAAACTCAGAAAAAGGAAATTGCAGAAAGTTCAAGTCCAGTCCTTTCACTGCCCAAGACGGAAGCAGCCACTGCAGGCCAACACAGCAAAGCACACAGCAAAGTGGTAGTCCCTCCTCACAGCTTCTCCAGCTCTTCTTCTTGGCAGTCTTCTTGGTTCCAAAAGAGTTCTAAAGTTCTGGGCCCCAATATTTATACACCAAAATCCTTTGTTCTCTGAAGGCAGAGAGTGTCTGTACCCAGCCCAAACCAGTTCTGTCCTCACTGGTGCAGCTTCCTGGCAGGGGGTGGAGACGGCATTGTGCAAGGCAGACCAGGCCCATTCAGGTGCAAGGAAATCTCCTCCCACTACTCTAAATGCAGCCCAGGTCTATTCAGCCCAGCCCTGACCCATCAGGCTCTCTGGAGCCACTGCTCCTCCCCAGCCCCTGTCACTCCAAAGCCAGACAGTCAATCCACAACCCCAGCAGAGGCACACAGGATGGCTAAGTAAGAAAATACCTACTTTCTAAAAGTGGTATTTTCAAACACAGAATGTAATAATCATCTTCACTAAAAGATGCATTTTAACATTCTGAGTCCTGACATATTAAACTTAATTTTCCTACCTTGTTCACAGGGGTAGTTAGGCTTATAAGATGTTATAAGCAAACTCCCTATTCTGTCCTATGGGAACAGGCAGCCTTTCAATGGTGAAAAACTAAATACACTGTAATTCACCCGCAGGACATGTCACACACGTCAGTACATGTCCTACCTTTAACATACACAGCACCCTGCCCACAGGGTTACCTTGGGCCTACCTTAGGGGTGCCTGACATGTAGAACAAGCATTGGCATAGCCAATAAGTCTCGCCTTTGGGACCTTATAAGTGTTTAGTCAGAGCTATTGACTTTGCCAATGTCTTTAAGCTACGCTGTAGAGAAGTGTGGCTGCTGTGCAGCATGCTGAAAAGTTATAATAAAAAAGTATCAGAAGCATTTTGTTACCTTATATATGACCAAGGAAGGCTTTATGTACAACTGAACGACCTTATTAAAAAAAGTATTTACAATAAAAAATGTCCTCCGTTTTCTTTTGTCCTGATATTGTATTGTAAGTTGTGTTTGTGGGGGGGGGGGTCTCAGCTACCAACACACCCAGCCAGGCTCAGCAGCCATTACTGTAATGCAGACAAGTGACCTGGAAGGTCCCCTCATGGAATCACACACCGAGTGCTAATGCAGCCCCTCCCCCCGCCCTCGCAGACAGTCATGGAATCACACACCGAGGCCTGATGGCGCAGATGGGTCTGCGGTCTGGACATAATGGAATAATCACTGATTGAAGCCGGGGTGACCTCGCCTAAGCCCTCTGCTTCTGGAGCACCCCCATAATGATATTACACAGTCATTTATGTAAGGTGCGCCACAAATTGAATTGTGTCTTAGTACCTACAGAGTAGGTGCTATGTTATGTCTTTATTATGTTATATCGGACTTGTACAACGCGTCATTGTAACCAGGGAGGCCCTGTCAGGAGTGACTGCAGGCGGCTGCAGCTTTGGTTGCAAGGTGTGTGTTTGTAGGAAATAACTTCTATGGGAATAGTTTGGTGTGGTGCATGAAGTCCTGATACGCCATCTAGTCATGTCATGGTGAGCTCGAGGCTGTCGGTGTGCAGGAAGTGAGGGGAGAGTGAATTTCACCAGTATCCTGCAAGCTGAGTGACTGTGCGACCCAAGGGAGCAGGTAAAACAGTAAACACACCTCTCTGTCAATCAGCGGGCGCTTAGAAGCAAAAGAGAAGGCGCAGCCACACGAACACAATACCATTATACTAACATGCGATAAAGTCCTTTATCCATTAAGTGTGACATCACAACACACCAATGATGCTACATTCGGCGATAATGAAAATGAAGGGGAACTCGGGAGACAGCAAAGAAAGGGGAAGAACGGATTAATAACAAGACGGGACAGAGTAAGAGACAAACAGAGTGAGAGGTAATTAGAGAGAGGGAGAGGAGAGAAACAGACGAAGAGCAAGATACAGGGGGAGAGGGCCAGAGGTGACCGGAGAGGCATGAAAGAAGGAGGGCGGAACAGGTACGGGGTGAGCACCGAGCCTGTAGCGTTTTCGGGTGAGACCTAAAAATGAAGGGGAACTCGGGAGACAGCAAAGAAAGGGGAAGAACGGAGTAATAACAAGACGGGGCAGAGTAAGAGAGACAAACAGAGTGAGAGGGAATTAGAGAGAGAGAGACGGGAGAGGAGAGAAACAGACGAAGAGCAAGATACAGGGGGAGAGGGCCAGAGGTGACCGGAGAGGCATGAAAGAAGGAGGGCGGAACAGGGAACTAGACCAAGTTAGCTGGGGACCGTGGCAGCACCGAGCCTGTAGTTTAAAAACAAGGAGGCACTGCAGCTGCTCGCTCCTGCAGGCAAAACGCTGTGGGATGCGAGGAATGCAGCTGCAGCGTCCCGCGAATGGTGCGCGCGCGCTCGTGTGAAATCTGACACATAACAGATGGCACACTGCGCGCCGCTGCTCGTAACCGCAAGCCATAGGCCGTGGGTGGATACATTTCCTGGGAAAGGTGGGACATGCACCCGCCTTTGCCCAATTGCGTGCTGTCTTTTTACAAAGACGCACGCAAAGCCCAATAAAAAAAATGCTCAAAAAAAAAAAACACACGCACGAGCATGTGAAAAGTCCAGACTGATTCCAAGCGGTCGCTGCGCTAGGCTCGACCTAAAAAGGGAAGGTTGGGGCCTGGTAAGTGGGTGCACTTGCCAGGTCGACTTTGCAGTACTAGACTGCCCACAGACACTGCAGTGGCAGGTCTGAGTTACCTTTGAAAGGCTGCATGTGTAGGTGGCACAATCAGTGCTGCAAGCCCACTAGCAGCATTTGATTTACAGGCCCTGGGCACACACAGTGCATTGTACTAGGGACTGACTAGTAGATCAAATAACCAATCATGGAATCACCAATCCATAACAACAATGTACAGGGAAAGCATATGCACTTTAGCACTGATCAGCAGTGGTAAAGTGCCCAGAGTCCTAAAACCAACAAAGACAGGTCAGGAAAAAATAGGAGGAAAAAGCAAAAGGTTTGGCGATAACCCTGCAAAAAGGGCCATTTCCAACAACTCGTCTGTAATATTGCTATGTTAATGTTTGTGGTGCTGTATTGCTATAGTATTGTATGCCCTTTTAGTGTTGCCTTTGGGGCATTATTGCTATTATTTCTTGGTTCAAGGGTGTAACTGTGCATTTTGTCAGCATTTGTCATAATGCTGTATCCCTATAAGATGAACACTAGTTAGATACCAATCTGTCATACAATGGTATGGAAGAGTCACTTTATACTGCATGTCTCGTTGGGTGAAGGTTTTTTATTACCGTTTGCTGCAGAACATTTACTGTTGTCCCTCGATCAGCCTACCTTCTATTCCCATCAACTTTTTCCCTCTCCCCCTTTTCACTTCCTTAACTCCCTCCCTTGCTCTGAAGGTTTCAGCACACGGTTTATCTGTCATGCATTGTTCTACTTTTACATTTAATTGATCTCTATCATGTCATGGTGGTGGAAGAACAATGCTGGAAGATCTGTCTATACTGAACACCGAAAGTAAAAAACACTAATGAAGAACTGTTGCAAAAACAGAAAAGTCTATTTATAAATGATTTTCTGTATATGTGGCCCCAAAGCCCCTATCAAGCACTGCAGAAGCACATGGAGACAAAATGCTGTGTTTTATCAGCCTAGTGGTAAATGTGTCACAATGATGCCTACTGGCCTAACAAGCAAGAAGCCTCTAAAATCAATAATGGGAGTATTTCAACATATCCCTGATGATAAACCCTTTTGAGAAATTAATATTCTGAATTTAGTTTAGTGAGATAGTGCTAGAAAATCATATTTGTTTTTAAAAGAGATTAAAATATATGACTTAAATTCAGTCAGTCCAACACAGAAAACCTGGTTGGGAACTAACTTGAATAGGGCCAACAAATGTTAATGATTTTGCATGGAAAATGTTGCATGTATAGTCAAACGTAGACCAGCACGGTATTGTTTCATTTTTGACTGGTTTATGTAGTTTTCCTAAACCACAAGGGGCCGTATTACAGAAGGTGCCCCGGGGAGCAACAGGTGTTTGAGCCCGCTTTGCGCGCCCCCGGGGCACTTTGGTATTATAGAAGGGGGCGCAGACGCTTGTGCATCCCCTTCTATAATTCCGATAGCGCTGGTGCAAATAATGCGCCAGCGCTACCTTCAGAGGGTGTTCCCTCATTTGCATAGGGGCGTGCCCTATGCAAAGGAGGGAATTCCCTTGACTCTGCGCCCACGCCATATTACAGACAGGGGCGCAGAGTCAAAGAAGCCCGCAGGAGGCGCACTGACAGTGCGCCATTTAAAAGGTGGAGCACTGTCAGTGAGCCCCCTGAGAGCAGCACTCTGCAGGGAGAAAAGGGGGTCCCATGGACGCCCCAGACATCCCCTTGCAGTGACTGCACCCGCCTGCAAGGGGATCTCTAATTCCTTTTGAAAGTGCAGGGGGGTGCCGCCTGCACAGTGAAAACATGGAGCAGCTGCTCGTGTTTTCACATGAATGCACTGCCCCCAGGACAGCGCAAGTTTGCGGCTGCCCTGGGGGCAGCACATTCACCATAATAGGGCGCATTATCATTGTGTGCGCCCGGCGCACCTTTTGAAAGGTGCGCCGGGCGCAAACGATGATAATGTGTAATACGGCCCCAGGAGTATTACGGGTCAGCACATGTAACCAATACCAAAGTAGCATACAGAGGAAGAGAAAGAAATGAAGAAAAAAGAATACTGATCGAGATTCCTGGACAACAACACTAAAATGAAAATGCAGCAGTGCAAAGATCGCAGGGTTTCAATTAGATCAAAAGGTTGCAGAAAATCTAACTTTTTAAGTGCCTTCTGAAGTAAAACTGGTTGAATTCAGAGTTCTGTGGGTAAAGTTTACCAGAGAGAGTTGTTACTCCTGAGAAAGAATTGTTTTTTGGCATGGGTGGTTTTTTTTGGGAAGTCTGCAACAGATGAAGTTTTTATTTTTAATCTACTAGAGCTTCTTGAGATGGTGAACATACTGCCCATGTGAGAATGTCTTTGAATGATGGGCAGCAGCACACTGAAGCTTAATTCTGGCTTGAAAAAGAGGTAATAAAACCTCTCAAAATGTGTGAGGTCTAGTTAAATTTATTTTTGGGTGGAGCTGAGCTAGGCTGACAATTGTGAAAATTACAGGGTAGCCAAAAATGAAGCACTAATAAAGCAAACTCGAGCAATAACATAAATTTCCATTGCTATTCTGAAATAGAATGCTGAATAAACAGATATTGAAAGAGAGAACAATAGTCCCTCAAAAGACAAAGAATAAAATAAATTGAAAAGAAAATGAAAATGAAAAAGTAGGAGAAAAGCGGACAAAGAAAGCAGACAACACAGATATGCAATTTAGTAATCACTGTTAGAAGAAGACTGCAACATGGGCTATTATTAATCTCTTTCTATAAAAAAAAACAAAGCATGTATTATGTGTCGGGAAGACATAGAAAGAACTAGAAAATCTGACAGCGAGAGAGGGATAAGAAAAGAAACTGCGAGAGAAAGATAAGGAGACATAAGGAGAAAATAGCTAACATACCTTATTATTGTAATATCAAGAAAAACACTGTTTTCTCACCTATGGCACTTTCTCTTGCTTCAGTGTCCTGATATTTGGTTAAATAATTATGTCCCTCATCCTTTATTTTGAATGAAACTATGTCCGTGGGCATCGCAATCTCTGTTATTAACAGATAAAAACATAAATTAATAGAATAATACATCATGCATAGAAGGAAGCAGTTGCTGCTGAGTTTTCTATTCTATAGCAATCTAAATTACTAATACTGCAGAGACAGGTAATAAGGGTAACTTTAAAGGGCGGAGGGGATCGATGGAGGGGAGACCTTACCTGGACCTTTCATTTTACTAACTGGTGTGTGCTTTTGAAGCCTGCCTGGTAACATTGACTACAAGGTAAGTTAGTTCACCAAATAGTATCTCTCCTACTGTTAGACATGTCTAAAGGGGTTCATCTAAGCAAGAAGATGGCTTTCGTGCCTAGCAGGGTAAAATTACACAAATATAAGAGTCCTCGATCATGTTTGGACTCTGATGATCAGTAAAGCCGCCACCGCTACACCCCTCAGAAACAGATTCATTTATTTAGACAACTGTCTAACTGAAGTACTTTTTACGCTTTTACTCCAAATATAATATTTGTATGGCGGACAGCAACGGATTAATACGAATTATGCTCTCGCTGAGGCTAGTGTCATGCTACGTGCAAACTGCACATAACAGTGTCAGTAGTATCTGTGCCATTTGTGGAGTCATAGTTAATGTCACGTGTGTGGTTATGAACACTGCTTTGGGCAGAGGAGGTAATAATTGTCTAGCGAATCAGATCTAATGATTTTCAGATGCACACAGGGGATATACACATCAGCAGTGAAGTTTGAGATCTATTTTATAAAACGAAAGCTCATAAGTACGCCTAAAGCCAAAAGAAAGTCAATGGAGTGTGATGATGATGTTAGTTGAATGGAATAATTGTGTCCTCTTGCAAAATGAGCACAAACACAAGGAGAGAGACCAGGGCTGCAATCAAAAAAATGAGTGAAATGTGTGCACTTTGGGATATTTCAGATTTTCTCAACTACTTTTTTCTCTGACATGGGTTTCTTATTTAAAAATTAGAAACAGACATACTCAAATATGTTTTAGTCAATGAAGGATGTTAGAAGGGGGGGGGTGGGGGGTTGGTCACGGTTGCGGGAGCGCTTTTGGGAATTTGATGATAGGAACCAAGGCAACAAGTCATGTTCACCCCATAGAGACTGATCCTTTCCAACGACTATGAGAAGTAGGAAACATATGTGGGTCAAGGGATTTACGGCACTGTCTCTGCTTTACTATTTAAGAAACGCCATAAATATTGTGAGCAGCACAAACATAGTGCGACCTTTCCCAATTGAAAAGTGGTAATTCCTTGATGAACACCACCCAAAATCCAAGTTTGCAACTTTCTTTGAAACTCGAACCAAGCTTGAAGAAAGAAAAATATGTCAAAAAGGAACATTAACTTTTCTGACTGTTTCTGCCTCATTGATGTTGACATTTTTCAGAACACAGAAGAAGTAAATGCAGGTTTTAACCTTCCAACTATTGAAATTAAATGAATTTTACACACATGAAAATGGGCATTATTCGAGGTACTGATGATTTTCTTGGAAGCAGAATGAAGAATAATTTTTATAGTCTGAAGACAGAAAACACAGATTAGTATTTCTAACTTTGCAAATGGAGACAGAGGTGGCAAAGAAGTAGTGACCTAGAACATGCAGCTTGCATGCCTTGCAGAGCCGCCCTATGGGCAACAGACGTTTTGCAGTACTGCCTATTATGTTATGTAGGTTGCAGAAGGCTAGCAAAAGTCTTTCAGAGATGCAGCAAAAAACAACTTCACCCAGATGGAGGAGCACTCACAACCTCAGCTGCCTCTACATAAATGAATGAAGGAATATGTTACTTACCATGTAAGCATCTATTCGCAGCGTGTAGTGCTGTAAATCCATATGCTCAGCATACCCCTGCCATCTAGTGTGGACTTGGATGTTTACAACTTGTTTTTCTTCAAGGAAGTTCTTCGAGTCACGATGTATAGAGACTCCTCCTATAGTCTGTGTTGTGCATGATCACCGGCTTCTTTGTTAGACTGTTTTTAGCTCATCGGGTGAGCTTAGGATAGGAGCAATGTAGTGACAGAAAAGATGAGCATGCGAGTGAATAGTAGGATCATGTAATATATTAAGTACATACGTTAACCAATAGCTGCCAGGGAGGAGGGTGGGTGCATATGAATGTATGGCACTACACCCTACAAATAGATGCTTATATGGTAAGTAACATATTCCATTTCTGGCACGCGTTGGCCGTAGATACATATGCTTAGCATTGAATGTAAAGCAGGGCTCCCAAAAAGTGGTGGTTAGCTAGTGCTTGACGTAGATGTTTGAAAAAGTGTTCGTAATATAGCTTGACCCACTTTAGCCTGTTGATTAGCTAAGACATCAACACAGTAGTGTTTTGTGAATGTATGTGGGTTATTCCATGTAGCTCCATGTAGATGTTTCCTAAAGAGGCGACTGAGTCTCCTTTTTAGGTCGAGCTTACAGAGCTGGCGCTGTCTGCAAGACATGTTGTTATCTATTCTGTGGGCTTTTGGCATGCCCATCAATTGCCACTGGTTGTTACCTGTGGCATTCTGAAATGCTGGCTTTTAATTGGTGTTTGTCCCTCCTTTCTGTGTCTGTTCCCGCCCCATGACGATTTCACAAATTGTTTATTTTGGTCGTCCGCAGTCCATCTCAACCTGGTCATGTTCCTTCAGGCGTGCAATGGACCTCCTCCCCTCTGGGCTAGCAGCCTATGCTTTGGTTGGCCATCCCATCACAATGCAACACTTCCTCATTACACGGCACGATCCTCAACTCGTTCAGTATGCTACAGCAAGTTCAACCATCTGCTACGGCATTTAGTTCCTATTTTGTTGTGATATTGTTCAATTTTAATTAGTGTTTAATTTGGTATGATCAGAGAGGGCTGACGCGGAGATTCGAACCCATGTCTCCAGTCCTAAAGTCAGCAGCTTTGTATGTTGCGCCAGATTCAGCCTCTCTGTCTGTTGTGTGTGAAGGCTAACATAGATGTCAGCACAAACAACTTTCCTCTCGTTTTACTATGGAGAAAGATTTGACACTGTTTCCTTCTCAAACCAATCAAAAACTAATTACTTGATGAAGTGTTCCCTGCATGCCGTCTCTGTGTTAGGCAGTTGTAAGGTATATGTGGAAATTCTGTTTTTCTTACAAAACTATAATTTTAATTGTATTTATATAGCGCTTACTATCCCTGACAAGACGTCGAAGCGCTCTATGCCGGGCATGCCACTAAATATGCTAATAAATATCCCGAAAGAATGGTGTCACGCTATATAATTTGTCTCAATCTTAGACTCTTTCGGGGTGTGAGTTATAAATCGGGCGCTGCAGCCTCTGTTGATGGACTGTGAAGAAAGCGATTTTTAATATCAAAGAATTAGAAGGGGTATGCCTGGAAACACCACAGAGGTTGTCGTAGTCACTTGTAAAAGTAAAAAATGCATAACATATGAAAACTTCCTGTTGTTGTTAGAAGTGCACAAACGAAGCCAGGGGGCACTTTAGGCCTGAGCCTTGTTGTTCTAAGTTTCACATGCTTGTAACACAAAGCTTCGTAGCTTCAGAGGTGGATGATTAACTGCTCACCGAGTTGTTTTTTAAGCCAGTGCAGTGTTTGCCGTAACGTTGAAAGGTAATTAAAACAGAGCAAGGTTGGTTGAGGGAACTCCAATGATAGATACCCAGGGCATGAGGCTGGCGGGTTCGAGGACTGATGGCCACCCTCCTCCCTCATATTGTTCACAAAATCGTTTTCGAAGAAAAGGGAAATGGAGCTTTGTGTGTTTCTAACTTCCTATTTTACATACATGCCGGCGTCTGTGTGCATATCTAGACGTGTTTCACTTTACTTGTGTTTTTATCTTCACACAATTGCACGTTTGGTGGGCCTAGCCGCTGAATCAAATGAATGCATCTGCATCCGTCAACTGTGTTTTACCCTGAGGGCACAGGTTTAAATCCAGGCGTGTCCGCTCACCTTTCAGTAAAATGGGTACCATTGAATTGGATAACTACCAACAGCTATTATATTGTGCCAAGAGGCACCATTGGGGTGAACATGTTTTTTTTAATTATTTTTTTTTTTACAAATACACAGGTTCTGCTTAAAACCAAATAAGTCAAATTGAAATGAGTTGGATTTTGGTACTGTTGTAGGCATGTTAATGCATTTTAACAGCTATCACTGTCACATCTTTAGCTGTGATCAACTTATATTTTGGTGCTCAGATCTGCATATTACTGCAGATCAAAACCCATAGCTCTGTCATCTTAAATAGTAAAATAAAAGTGGCACAGTAAACCAGTCTGTTACAGCGAACATGCCTCTCTTTTGGAATTCGTTTTTTTTGTTTGCCTGGGAAAGGTATTCTAAAAGACAAAATGTGTTTATCAACTGTGTCTCAGAGAGGTGCAATCTAAGCCTGGCATATCTCGCCCATTCAATTTCCCAGATTTCTTCATTTTAGATGCACTGTAACACACACTATAGCCATCAGATACATCCATTTCACTCCAAAACACATAAGTAAAAAACATTTACATCACAACGCCAATAGCTGTAACTCTAAAAAAATGCGAGACCAATTGCATTGCAAATGCTTGTTTACGTTTGGAGTGAGCTCTTGGAGTTACAGGTAGTACTCGGTTTGCTTTGCGGTAGCAAGTCTGAATACATCTAACTATCCATCTGCTATTACCGCTTTGGATATTGAAGAACCTTGTTGTGGCTTTGCAAATGCAACGAGTTGTGTTTTGCAAAAAGGTTTAGTTCTCTCATTAATGCCTTTTTAACATCTAATGCGTGAAGAGCTCTTTCTGCTATTGAAGAAAACAGGTAGCTCTGTTATTTGGTTTGCATGGAAAGCTGACACTACTTTAGGTAGGAATTTAGGGTTAGTACGAAGTACCAGTTTTGTTGAAAATATTTGGAAGAAAGGCTCTTCTAATGTAAGTGCTTGGATTTCACTTATTCTTGATAGCTACTGAGAAAACCACCTTCCATGTGAGAAATTGAAGATAGCAGGACTGAAAAGGCTCAAAGGGTGCTCCCATTAATATATAGTGAGAACAATATTAAGGCTCCAGATTGGTGATGGTGGGGTGGAAGGTGGAATGACTCTTTTTAGTCCTTGCACAAATGCTTTAATTACTGGCACTTTAAAAAGTGACATATTGTAGGAAGCTGGCTCTCTAGATAGTGCACTAAAACGAAGTACACTGTGTAGAGAGTCCAGGCAACCGTTATTGGTTTACAGGGCTTTCTTAAAAAATCCTAAGTGATCTATTTTGAGGTAGTGTGGTCTAGCAGCTTAGGCTAATCAAAGGGGTGTTGAGCATTTGTTGTACACACACAGTCAATAAATGGGACACTCACTCAATAAAGAAATCAGACACCAATTTATAAAAATATCACTGATTTTTTATATTATTTTAGGCACCAAGATCTTCGTTATCAGGTAAGTACTTTTTAATATCTGCAAGCGGAGACTGGGGGGCTATTTGGTACAAACCCAAAAGGGGAAAACTCAAGTCTTTAGGGTCTCTGGAGCTGGGAGGCACCGTCGGTTGATCTGGACTCAGGCTGTGGGCCTCGTGTACAGTGGTCTTTGCTATGGTGGGTCGTGGCGGTCAGAAGCACTTGGTTTCGGTGAGCCCACAGAAAGAGGCTGCAAGCAGGGACTGGGGGACCCGGCTGGCTGAACTCAAATGTAAGCTCAGGTCTTGGGAGTCTCTGGGTGCTAGAGAAACCATTGGTTCACTTGGACACAGGTGTGGGGCTCAGGTGCAGAGGAGCTTTAAGGTGTCAGGTCATCGTGGTCAGAGACACTTGCTTAAAGGTGACGACCAGGAGATGGGGACGCAACAGGACAGCTGGGGCACTCTGTATGACGGCTTCTGCGATGCTGACATCCCTTATCGGCTGGTCGGTCTCTGTGGCGTTGGTGTTCAGATTGGACCACTAACAAGTCTTGGCTGCTTCAAGTGTTCCGGTATCCCGGGTATTGATGTTGGAGCTCTTTGAGAGTCCAGCGACTAGTTACTCGCTAGGGAGATGAGGCTAACCTCTGGGAACATAAAATACCTTCTCCTGGGCGGCTGCTATGTCGGTGAGGCCAGGAGTCAGCAGTTCGGTAAACTGGAGGTTGCATTTCGGTGACTGCAGGAAAGTAGCTCTGTTACTTAACGGGAGATGCAGGCTATTTTGTGGAGTGCTGGCAGCCCTCCAGGCTATTGGAGGCTGAACAGCTACAGGACGAGTTGTCTCTGTCGCAATTGTCAGGAACAGCAGACAGGCAAGCAGGGTGGCTCCAAGTCAGTTGGTGCTCCTCAGTTCTTGCAGCTCTTCGGTGTCCTTCTCCTTCTTGAGTTAGTCGATTCTGCTTCTCTGGTGCCAGGGGCTTCCCTAAATACTAGATTTAGTGGCATTAAGGGGAGTAAATGTTAGTGGCCAATGGGCTACTTACCCTTGAGGTCACTACACACCATATATGACCACTTCCTGTGAGGAGTGGGCATAAGCATGTCCCAGAGTTTCTAGTTCCACCAAAAACAATATGGTGGGACCCTTTCTTCGTGGAGCACATCAGGTAGCCCACCAAAAGGGTGTGACTAGTCTGTGTGTGCAACACGCCTACTGCATAGCTAATTCCCTGCCTGTCCCGGAGCCAAATGGGCCTCAGGGCAGGGGGTGGCATTTTCCAGGTCTGGAGGAAGCCGGGGTTGCACATCAAAGGCGGACAGGGCTTTGGAGCCTCTGGCCTGGATATACAGACCCACTAGCCATTCACTCAGAGGAGGTGATAGCACCTCCTGCCAGAGCAGGCATTGTTCCTGACCTCCTGAGAATGCGGGCTCTAACCCCTGGGGGTTAGAAACATGTCTGCGGTGGCAGGCTGGACTACACCAGTCAGCCAGCACACTAGAGGCTGGTAGGATTTCAAAGGTGCCCTCTGGGTGCATGTCATAATGCACCCAATACTGGAATCAGTCTGGATTTATTAAAACAAGGTGTTTGATACCAAACACCATAGGTTTCAGTGAAGCCATTATGTAGCTGGGTAACTTGTAAGGACCAGTGCCCAGTACTTATCTTAACATGGCTTCCCTATTCATTTGCAATATCTAGTAGTTTGGACTAGATATCACATGGGCATCTATTCTCAGGCAGATATGTCCTCACATAGGATATAATGCACCCTACCATAGGGCTGTAAGGCCTGCTGGAACGATGACTTACATATATCATATGCAGTGCCTTGGGCATGGCACACAGAGTTGTGTGAAATGTCTTGTTTTCACCATGGGTTACACCATTTCACCCAGTCTGCATGCAATTTGTATGAGGGTCCCTTAGAGTGGCATAAGACATGCTCCTCCAGCCCTTAGGGACCCTCTGTGGTACCCCTGCCCTAGGTACCAGAGGTACCATTTACTAGGGACTTCCAGGGGAGCCACAGTGTATGCCAATGGTATATTTTACTTTGTTTTAGGGAAAGAGCATTGGCACTTGGGCCTGTTTTTTTAAATGTAATTTTTTTTTTTTTTTATTGGTAGTATGCATGTGAGAATCAATGTACAAACATCATATTACAAGCATCAATACGGTATATCGTTACCCATCTGTAAACAGTAGCTTGGCGCCGTTCCCAGCTCATAAAACGCTAGCCTTAGGAGGTGCCACAAAGGAATTGAAGTTACAATGTAATCTAGGCCATATTGCTGGTACAATTTTCTGGGGACCTTTAATATCCCACCATCACAATAGTCTATTTGCAATTATGCCCTGTGATCTCATTACTACTTTATGACTTACATTTTTTGAAACGGAAACAAACAAAAACCCATCAAACTTCTATCGCTATATGACAGCCTCTGGCGGAATGGGCGACCCTCCCCGAGTTGCAGTAGTGTGTCTTTCTTCAGTATTTAGGCAAGGTTCTAGTGAGGTACAATATCTTGTGTCTCTGACCCCTATGCATAATAGTGGGTACATCCGTGCAGGGGGATCAGGGGCTCGTGCGGGGGACTACGCTCCCAAGCTGGACTGGCAGTGAGGGCCTAGCTTATCTGTGGGGCCATCCAGGCAGGAAGGGCCTAATGGATCAAGGTGTAGGTGTATATGGGTCGCTAGGGTACCGCCCCTACGCGGGTGAAGTCCTGGTGTTATTGCCACTATAAGCTTACAGGGAGAGGGGGAGGCGGGGGCGCAAGCGGGGAGGGGGAGGTCTCTAGCAAAGAACCATGTTGTGTATGTTGCCCCGTATCATCCCCAGGGGAGTTAGCGCTGGTCCCATCTTCGTGGTTTGTTCCCTGCACTAGGTCCATCATAATACCCCAGGTCTCCAAGTCCCTGTCCGCGTTCTCATCCGTGCGAACCGCTCTGAGTCGACGCTCCTCCGCTACCCCCCACTCCCGCAGGTCCGCTCTCCATTTCTTCGGGGGGGGGGGGGGGGAGAGGGCGTATCCGCCTTCCAATGAATAGCTATGCAGCGTTTCGCCAGTACCAGCCCAAGCATAGCAAATTTATGCTGCATGCGAGTGGTGGCCTTGGGGTTTGGGAGTACTCCCAGGAGGCATTGCTTAATGGAGGCTTCAATTGAGAGCTTCGTTGCTCTACGCAGAGTGTCCAACACTATGCTCCAGTAGAGGCCGAGCCTGGGGCAGTCCCAGGTTACATGAATAAAATGAGCCGGGGAGAAACCGCATCTTGAGCACGTAGGCGCATGCGTTGGGTCAAACCTTGCCAGGCGTGCAGGTGTCAGGTAAGTGCGGTGCAGATAATTGAACTGCGCGAGCTTGAACCGGGCGTTGCTCGAGACGTCCTGAACCAGCGCCACAGCGCGTTTCCACTCCCCATCCGTCAAGGGCGTGGGCAGGTCTTCCTCCCACCTCCTCCGAGTCTGGGTCATGTCCAGTCTACGGTCTGTTTTTAAGGCCTTGTACAGCCTGGATATTAATCCTCGGAAGGAGCCCGGGTCCAAGATTGTGCACAGTGTGCTCGATTCCTCTGGCTCCATCGGGAATGTAGTCCATATTTCCCGAAACGTGCGAGTTATCTTTGCATATTGGAGGAAGTGGCCCTCTGGTATCCCGTAGTGCTCCCTGGCATCCTCGAAGGACAGAAAGGAGTTGTTAAGATAAAGGTCTCCAGCTATGGTGCAGCCTCCTGCACTCCAGCTAGCCACATCCATTACGGATTGTATCTGGCGGTATCCCGGAAGCCATTCCAGTGGAAGCGCGCGCGCATAGGGGGCTTTGCGCAGCACCAGGATCTCCGCCCGTTCCCAGGCTACTGGTTTCACTATGAATGGGCAGTTCGAGGGGTCCTGGCTCCCATCATCAGATACTTAGGGAGCTCCGCTTCTGGACACCAACCGGCCAGCAGTCTTTTTTCAGTGTTCGAGCCCTCCACGCACCACTGTGCTGCATATTGGAGGAGCCCTGCAATGTAATATAGACGCAAGTCGGGGAGCCCTAGGCCACCCTGATCCATGTCCAGCGTGAGCAGGTCAAGCTTAACTCTGCTCCGCTTGCCCGCCCAAACTAGCAGGACCAGTAGGCTATTTAGAGTGGTGAAGGTGTTGTTCGGGATGCGGCAGAATGAGTTCTGGAGGGTGTACAAACATCTGGGAAGCAGGACCATCTTTGCCAGTGCTACCTGCCCCATGACGGACAGCGGCAACCGGTTCCAAAAAAGTATGGACTCCTTCAAGTTGTCGAGGATTCTCCCTGTGTTCAGGGCATATTGGGCTTCGGGGGAGCAGGCTACCTGCATTCCCAGATAGCAAAAATGGTCACTCTTCCACGTTAGCGCTATCCGTGGGAGTG
Source organism: Calotriton arnoldi (assembly GCA_963921515.1). Lineage (NCBI taxonomy): Eukaryota > Metazoa > Chordata > Amphibia > Caudata > Salamandridae > Calotriton > Calotriton arnoldi. The sequence goes on from CAWUFW010018035.1 coordinate 55,003, forward strand.
CGGTCACTTCAAGCCCCGCCAGACCCGCCAGCGGGAAGGCGATCGACTTCGCGGGATTAATTACCATTCCGGACACTACACCGAAATCATCCAGGACGGTTAGCAGGGCTGGGATAGCCTCCGCTGGCTGACACATGTACACCAGCGCGTCATCCGCGTATAGGGACACGATGTGGGTCCGTTCATCTATCTCCAGGCCCCAACACTCCATGTCTCTTCGGAGGCGGATGGCTAGTGGCTCCATAGCGATTACAAATAGGAGCGGGGATAGGGGGCCCCCTTGTCTCGTACCCCATTCGATGGTGATCGATTCAGAGACCAACCCCCCTGTTCGCACCCATGTTACGAATTCCTGGCCCAGCCCCATTTTAAGCAGAACTTGCCACAGATAATCCCATTGCAGGGTATCGAAGGCTTTTTCGATGTCCAATGAAATTACTGCTGCTGGTGTCTCCGAGTCCGCGACGGAGTGCATCACGTGCGCTAACCTTCGCAGGTTCATGTGGGTGCCTCTGTCTGGCATGAACCTGCACTGGTCCTCGTGGACCAGGTGGGTCACTACCCTATTTAGCCTAGAAGCCAGGACTTTAGCCAGTATTTTGATATCCACTCCGAGCATAGAAAGGGGGCGGTAGGAACCAGGCAAGGTGGGGTCCCTATCAGGTTTAGGGAGCAAGACTATTTGAGCTTCTCTCATGGAGTTTGGGAGTATCCCTGTCTGCCTAGCGTCCCGCAGTGTCTCCAGCAGTAGCGGGAGGAGTTGATCCGCATAGGCCCTATAGTACTCCATAGGAAGGCCATCAGGTCCTGGGGCTTTCCCCCCTGCCATGTCCCGCACGGCCTCCTGGAGGTCCTCGAGGTTGATCTCCTCCCCCAGCGCCTCACCTTGCTCGTCAGTGAGCTGCGGCAGGGGTATACTGTTGAGAAATTGCGCTATTGCCACATCTCCAGCCCTTAGTCCCCTGCTATATACACCTACTAAGTAGGCGCAAAGCTGTAGATTGATGGTCGATTGGGTGTGAGCGAGGGTCCCATCTGGCTGTCTAATGGATAATATGGTCGGGGGTGGGCGTTCCCTCTTGATGAGCCACGCTAGCAGCTTCCCCGTTTTATTGCCTTCTCTGTGAAGGAGCTGCCGGTATTCTTGCCTGGCCAAACTGTCCAACCTATCCCATAGTTCCCCCACTTGCCGATGAGCCATCAGCCGATCTTTGTCTAGCTGCCTCATACCCCCCACTTTAGACAAGCATTCCCCCCGCACCACCACCTTCAATGCGTCCCACTCCGTGCCCCTTGCGTCTGTAGACAGCCAATTACTATCAAAGAAGTTGGTGATCGAGTCACTGAGCTCCAAGCTAAATTCTTCGTCCTTCAGTGCTCTTGGCTGTAGTCTCCAGAGTGGGACAGCAGGCCTAACCATTTCCGCACCCCATTGCAGTAAGACTGGGGCATGGTCGGACAGAAATCGCCTAAGTATGTGTATGTTGTGTGCGTGCTCAGCCGCCCCCTCAGAGAGCAGGAAGCGTATCTAGGCAGCTGTAGACCGCATGTGTCGGGGCATAGCACGTGTACTCACTCTTTGTTGGGTGTAGCGTCCTCCACCAGTCCACACACCCGAGTCTCTGCATCACTCCCCGTAGTGCCCCGACCATGTTGGGTTTTGTATGCAGTTTTGGGGGGGGAGTCTGTCAATTGCCCCATCAAGTACACAGCTGAAATCCCCTGCCCAAAGGAGTGGAATACCTGCGTGGGCTGCTCTTAATTCTTCAATGCTTAAATAAAAGGCACCATCGTCGGTGTTGGGGCCATAGATATTTAAAAGGCATACCTCGGACCCGTCCAGTACCCCGTGGACCATTACGTATCTCCCCTGTATGTCTGCAGAGTAACTCAACATCCGAAATGGAGTCTGCGGAACTATCCAGATCGCCACCCCACGCACGTAGCTAGAGTATGTGACGTAGAACATCTAACCCCTCCATTTCTTATGTAATTTTTGGGCCTCATTCTCAGTTGAGTGGGTTTCTTGTAGCATGGCTATGTGGGTCTTCTGCCTTCGAAGATATGTTTGTGTCCTATATCGTTTCACGAACGTGCCTAACCCCCGCACATTCCACGAGATGATATTAAAACCTGCCATCACTGAACTATATGATAGCATGGGAACTGCCGCAACCCATCCGCCAGAGCTGTCTGCGTAACAGAAGAAACCGATAACGAAACTGTTCCCCCCCCCACCCACCGGGTAAACACATAAAGAACCAACCGTGCCTCCCCAATCGTGTCCCAGCATTGCAACACCCTCCTATAAGGTGAGATTAAGCCTCACTAGCATCAACTTATTAATCTATACAATATAGCTGAAAAGAAAGAAAGACTCCCCTCCAACACCACACACTCGTCGCCAATCCAGACTACCACACACACACCAAGTCTAATTTTACACGGGGAAGCAGAGGGGGTCCCGTCCACCCACCGAGCGAGTAGTAGGAACTCCTGTGTTGCCACCGCTGCTACACTCACACACTCAAGCGCGCTCACTAGCACCCGTACAATATCACATAGTTCTCCGATACAGGAGACGATAGAAGATAGAATAGGGTAAACAGGCGGAGGAAAACAGCATAGAGGAGAGAAGGAGAAGAATGAGTGTAAGGAGAGGCAGGAGAGTGAGGAAGAGAAGAAGTGGGGGCGGCCCGCCACTCCCGGCGATATGGCCAATAGGGCAAGGCACCATGTGACCAGGGCCGATACCGTTCAGTAGGGATGTTATTAGCAGACACCCAGTGGGTCCCCAGGGCTCGCGAATCCATTCATAGTCCCACGCAGTGGACCCCGACTGCCAACATCCCAAGCGGGTCCGGCCGCTGCATTCCAGCTCCCGGCGACTTCGACTGCTGTTGTCCTGTTTCAGGTGCCTGTGGATTGAGGGGTCTCCTCCACTACGTCCCCTGTGTGAGTCGCCGTGTTCGCCACTGTGACTACCTCCACCAGCGCTCTAGCCTCTTCGCGTTCTGCCAAAAGTAGCTCCTGACTGACGCGGATCACCTGATTTCCCTCGCCGTCTGAACTGTTGCGCTCCAGTTCTAGGGAGCCGTCCTGCTGCACAAGTACCCTTTGGGTGGACCGGGCGAGTTGTTTGTTCCGCTGGCCTCGTTTCCGTGTCCGGCGCAGCGACCAGGGTTCCGCAGAGCCTCTGCCAGCGCCCCCGGAGCCGGTATCCGTTCATCCCCTCTAACCTCCAACCAGTCCCAGGCTGCTTCGGGGGTGGAGAAGTAGTGAGCTTTGTCCTGGTGTATTACTCTGAGCTTGGCCGGGTATAGTAACATGTATTTTAGGTTCATGGCTCGGAGCTTCTGTTTCACACCGCCAAAAGACATTCGCAGCTGCTGGACTGTTCGTGTGTAGTCAGGGAAGATGCAAATAGTGTTGTTCTCATATGCGGGATCGCCACTGCGGCGGGCCTCCCGGAGTATGTGGTCCCGATCCCTGTAATTGAGAATCTTGGCTATGATGGTGAGGGGGGCAGCCCCCACTGGGGGAGTGGGCGCCAGCGCCCTGTGTGCCCACTTGATCACAAAACAGGAGGAGAGGGTGATCTTAGGTTAAGCCAACTTGATCCAACTCTCCAGAAATAGCTCGGGGTCACGTCCCTCCGCTCCCTCCGGGAAGCCCACGAAGCGGAGGTTGCATCTGCGGGAGCGCCCCTCTGCATCCTCCTCTCGTCGCTCCAATATGGCTGTCTTCTCTGCCACTTCCGTTAAGGCGGCCCTCAGGGAGGAGACCTACGTCTCCATCGTTGACACTTTTTGGTCCGTCACCAGGGACCTCTCCGCCACTGTTCGTAGGTCAACCCTTTGCAGGCCCACATCTAGCGAGAGACTGCATCAATCTTGGCTTGTACCATCTGGCTGGAGGCCTCAATGGCTGCGAGGATCTGTGCGCCCGTGGGCTCCGGGCCCGCCGGGGGCCGTGCAACGGCCCCCGGCGGCTCCGACCGCAGCGCCACCTCCTGGGCTGTGAATTGGTCCATCTTTGTTTGTTGGACCCCCCTCTGGGGCCTGTCCTTGCCCATGTTCGCCGTCCCCTGTCGGTGATGGGCTTGCTCCCGTCTACCAGGCCTGGTTCAGTTCCGTGTGCTCCGCTCCGGGCCGTCGGGGTCTCGCAAGGGGTCTCAATGGGGGGGTCCAACTCGAAGAAATGAGGCTTAGTGCAGTCAGCCAGCCAGGCGGGCCCTGCCGCCCCAGCACCACCAAGGCCCAATATCATTCGTGCCCCGCCATGCGGCGTCCACAGTGGCTTAATCACTCAGGCGCCACAATGCACTGGTCCCCCAATAGGCTGCACGTTAATCCAGCGAGGAGCCTCAGTCTGTCGAGTCTAGCTGCGCCTCTCTTCCGAGCCTGCTTATTTAGGCCTCTATCAACTTTCACGGAGTTGGATGCCCAGCCGTATGAGCCAACGCAGGGAGGGGGGGCAGGCAAGTCACTCCACCTCGCTTTATGTGTCCCCTTAGCGTGCCCGTCGTTTATAGGCTTTGCGTGGGGGCCCCGCCGGCTACCGCGAGCAGCTGTACAAGTTCGTCTCGGGGGGCTCGAGCCGCCACTCCCAGACCCCCCACCAGCTCCCGTCTTAGGCTCTCAGGCCCGCTGCCACCGCTGCTCTTTCTCGTAGTGCCCAGGCCTTGCGTGGGGGCCCCCGACGCCGACCACGAACAGTTGTTCAGGTTTTTCGGGGGGAGGGTCGAGCCACTGCTTCCAGACCCCCCACCAGCTCCCGTCTTATGCCTTCAGGCCCACAGTCCCTTCAGCTCTCAAGCTACCCCCAGGAGTTACCAGGCTCACTCCGTCACGCCGCTGGGACTCCTCTTCAGGGGGGGGCGAGCCACAGCCCGCAGCGCTCACCGGGCCCAGCTCTAGCCCCACCTGCCCCTGGGCTCACCTCTGGTATGCGCTGGTCCAGCGCTGAGTGCTCCGCGCGGCTCCATACCTGAGCCCGGGTCTCGTCCACGACTCTTCACACGTGGGAGGCCTACCACAGCCCGCAGCGCCGGCTAGGCCGCGACCCCTCCGGTTCCTCGGCAAACCTCCGGACTCTGCCTCAGGGCTCTGCACACATCCGCTCGGCCCAGCTCCTGGCGCTCCGTCACGCCGCTCGGCCCCTAGCCAGCTGTCGTCCTTCGCCTTGTTGTCTTCTCTGCCCTCAACAGGCGCAGGGCCTCCGACGCACTGCCAGCGCGTCCCCACGGCCAGGCCGCCACGGCCGTCCTGCTCCCGGTGATCGCGCACTCAGCAGCCGCTGCTGCAAAAGCGCCTCCAGCCGAGCCCGCCCGGGCAATTATCGAGCCTGGGGGGTCCCGGGACGTCCACTGCTCCAGATGAGGCACTCTGTATCCCGATGGCAGGGATATTTAAGGATCTTTGGCGGGTCCGCCGCGGAGCTCCCTCAAAACGTGTCTGCTGCGGCCGCCATCTTGGCCACGCCCCCACTGGGGCCAGGTTAGCAGGCTTCCAGTGCACTTCCAGTCGAAAACATCAGTATTGGAAAGCAAAAAGTGGGGATGAAAATTACAAAAAAGGGGCACTTTCCTACACATATGTTATCTGTTTTGCATGTAAGCAGCTAGAGCTGCTAAATGTAGTATAATAGATGTATAAGCAAGGGATGCTTGCTGTAATTGGAAGAGATAACTAATAAGGTCTTGCACTGTTGGTGTCAGCAGTTGGCTTTGTTTATTTAAACAGTAATGAACAAATCTTTTCCACTGCGCTGCATAACAAGTTCATGTAGTTGGTCTATGTGCTTGTTTTAGAATATCCATGCACTCTTGTGGGAGATTAACGTGTCCAAATTCTAAGACCTCAGGAGCTAAGTTGCTAGATTGAACTGTGTGGGATTTGGGTGTATTACCCTCCGCTGGTCCTGAGTTAGAAGATGCGGTCAGAGAAGTAACTTCTTGTCTGGCACTACAGATAGTTGTAGTAAGGTTATGAACTATGCTTGTCGCGCCCATGTTGGGGCTATTAGGATTAGTGTGAGGGATGTTTGTGTTAGCTTCTGCTAGGAGGTGGATTTTGTGATGTATGGCCCAATGCTATGGGCACTCTGCTAGGAGAGACAGCTGCAAAGAGTGTGTCCCTCTCCTGTTTTAAAATATAATGCATTAGGACTACTTTGTTGTGAAGATGATTGTGAAAAGCATTTAGAGATAGTTGAATCGCTAGAAGCTCTAGATGATTGATGTTAAAGTGTTTCTGAAATGTTGACCATAGACCATGTATTGTGAGGCTCTGCATATGTGCCCCCCAACCCTGAAGGGACGCATCCATGGTAATGGTGATTTGCGGAAATGGGGCTGTGAAGGGCAGACTCTGTTTATTGCTGTTCCACCACTTAGAAAGCAATGGATCGCTGGCCTACCAACACTAGATCCTGTAGATGCCCCTCCACTTGAGACCATAGTGATTGAAGAGTGAGTTGAAGGGGGACGCATATGTAGTCAAGCGTTTGGAACAATGGATATGCATGATGCCATAATTCCTAGAAAACTCATGACCGTCTTTACTGTGACATGACGATGTGTTTGAAATAGAGGTAATGCTAGCTGGATCTTTTGTACCCTTCCCGAACTGAGATAGGCTATGGCTGTAACTGATTTTAATATTGTGCCTAGGAATGGCTGCACTTTTAAAGGTTTGAGGTGAGACTTTTCTGTGTTGAGTGTAAAGCCTAACTTGAGTAGAAGGTTGAGAACCTGTTGTGTGTCCTGCAGACATTGTTGTTTGGTGGGACTTTTGAGGAGCCAATCGTCCAGATATGGGAACAGATGTGCCCCCACTCCCCCTTCTGAGATGAGCTGCTACCACTGCGAGGCATTTGGTCAATTCCCTTGAGCTGTAGTTACTCCAAATGGTAACACCTTGAACTGGTAGATCTGTCCGTTGATTTGAAAATGGAGATCGCAATGGTGCTTTGGATGTATGGGATTGTAGAAGTAGGCGACTTTGAGGTCTATAGTTGTCATGAAATCTCCTTGCTATAGCAATGGTATCACATCCTGTAGTGTGACCATGTGAACGTGTTCTAAGGAGATGTAAAGGTTGAGTGGCCTGAGGTCTAGAATAAGCCTTAATATCCCGTCTTCTTTTGGGAATGAGGAAGTATAGTGAGTATACTCTGTGCCCCTGATGCTGTCTTGGGACTATTTCTATAGCTCCTTTTTGAAGCAGAACTTGAACCTCCTCTGGGTGGAGTTCAAGATGTTCTGATTAAATATTTTGTGTTCGAGGTAGTAGTGTGGGTGGGCTATTTGTAAGCTCTAGGCAATACCTGTCTTAGATGATAGCACGAACCCATTGATCAGTGGTAATTTGTGTCCAGTGTTGTTGGTAGTGTTGTAATTGTCCGCCTACTGGTGTTATATGTTGAGGGGGGAGGCTTAGCTTGACACTGGTAAGTGTGGTGGATTTAAAGGTGGAACCACAACCTCTTCCATGATTATTTTTATAATGTGATCTGTAGTAGGTTTCTCTGGAGTATTGGGCCTGAAAGAAATACAGCTGTTTTTGTGCTTTGCCTGAATCTGTAGATGTGCCAGGTCTTGTTGCACCTCTATACTGCCCCCTCCAAAGGGAGCCTTTATGGTGGAAAGGTTGTAGGGCTGTGTCTGTATCTTTTTTCAGTTTATATAACATGTCATCTACATGTGGTCCAAATAAATGTTGCCCATCAAAGGGTAGATTTAGAGGATGTTGTACAACAGGCTGAAAGCTTGAGACCCTAAGCCATGCATGGCGCCTAATGAGAATACTAGTATTCACTTCCTGTGCACTGGTATCGGCTGAATCAAATGCGCATTGTATGGTGGTATTGGAAATGATTCTGTCTTACTCTACCAATTGAGTCCCTTTTATGCAATATTATTACGGGCGATGCTGCAATAACCCTTGCATCTTGTCCTATTGGGCTCTGTTATAACACAAAAGTAAACCTACAGAATTAGCAATGCATAAGTGATTAGCTGCTTGTGCAGTCACACGTTTCCCTGCACCATCGTATTTTTTACTTTCTTTGTCCGTTGGAGGAGCATCTCCAATGCCCTGGGAATTGGCCCTCTTCCTAGCCGTCTGGACTACTAATGAAGCAGGGGGAATTTGACCCTCGATATCTTCTGGGCCTGATGGACATGCCTTGTATTTTTTGTCAACTCTGGGTGTTATCACACTGGACTGAACTGGCTACTTAAAAATCTACATATTTGGGAGGGACTCGGAGCACATAAAGGTCCAGCATACATGCTCTGATTAGCTAATCAAGATCACAGGGGTATGCAATTCCTAGTAAATACGGATTTGTCTTCTTAGGTCAGTTAAGTTCCACAGAGTCTGCAGGTAGCATTACTCTGTAGAAACAAATGCACTCACACACCTAGATAGGTGTCATTCTTCATCATTCTGCTTTTGCTCCATGTCGGGCTGGCGCTGGAATGCCCCGAGTGGCACCCTAAATTGGGGCTCTTTACCGGAGATCTTTTTATAAGCTGTATGGTGAAGTGTGGGTAAAAAAGTAGATTGGTGTATTTTAAGTAAATATGTGAAGGAGTGGGATAAAAATTGGACAGGGTGTACTCTACAGAAATATTTTAATGATTGAGTCCTACTGTCTATATTAAAATATGTGGCGCTACCTACTAGAAGTGATTATCTAACTTGGCTGAAGGTCGACATGTTTCAAGCCTAATTTAGTCATGTGAATGATCTGGTGGCTTCTCTTCAGGACCATAAAAACCTAATCTACACAGTGACTGAGGTTTCGATATATGTGAGTTCATTTATGTTACTCCCACCACCTATACTTCTCTATGTATCAATATAAGTAAATTAATTTTTGAGAAGACACACTGAGGGTATTAATCAGGACATACTTACTAGCGTGGAACTCCTGTATATCAGCACACTGGAAGACCTGCTCACGCCACTTTCGTGTGCTGAGCATACAGGAGTTCCATGCTAATAAGCGTGTCACCAGGCAAAATACTCGAGGAGCCCTGATTTATACACTCAGTGGGTCTTCTCAAAAATTGATTTACTTATATTGATACACAGAGACGTATAGGTGGCTGGGAGTAACATGTCTTCTTCCTTTTTGGAAGTGTCAGTTGTAGGAAGGTGGAATCTGACTATATGGTTGCCCCCACTTTTTTCCTGGTGTTTTGCTGGTTTATGACTTAGTTGGACTGGGATCCTGCTATTCAGGGCCCCAGTCTATCTGCTTTCTCTGTAAAATGGTTTCCATGTGCCTTAGGCACATCTCTAATTGGAATCTGGAGTGCCCTTATAAGTCCCTAGTATATGGTATACTATGTACCCAGGGCATAGGTACCTCAGAGGCCTACCAGGGGCTGCAGCATGTATTGTGCCACCCCTGGAAGGCCATCCAAACTGACACCACAGGTCTGCTACTGCAGCCTGGGTAAGGTGGTGCATGGGCTACCTATATCCCTACATACCTACACACATATAAACCTATAAGTCACTCCTATGGCAGGCCTTGTCAATCCTGAAGGCAGAGTGCATGGTTCCTATGTGAGAGGGTGCCCCTGCATGAGCAGGGCCCCTCTGCAGCGGTCGGAGACCCTTCTCTGATGCTGTTTGTAGTGCAGCCTGACCATATACTCTTAAGCGCATTATAACCTCGCGTTAAATGCTAACTTTGGGATGGCTGCACGGAAACATGTCGTGTTTGGTGTCAAACATCTTGGAATACTACCCCCCCCCCGCCAATTCTGGCGGCGGGGGTAGCATTCCACCCTTCTAGAGGGAGAGACATGTACAAACTGGCTTGCCCGGTAATTTCTTTCTAAAGCCCTGGCATCACAAAATGGATGCTGCTGCCACAGACACAAGTCTAGCCTCCTGCTGCTGACCGAAACTCCGGCAGGGGAGGCCTGGACAATAGGTTTCCTGTCCCATGGAGGTGTGACCACCTCCCCAGACAGGATAGTGTGTATTGGGGCTGGGCGGGAGCACTCTCGGGTGCTTTGAAGTCCTGCACTGGGGGCACATTTGGTGTCCCTGTGCATACCCCAGTTCAAACCGGATCAGGGGCTTCCAGCCCCTGCTTTGGCGCGAACTGGACAAAGGGAAAGGGGTGTAGCCACCCCTCTGCCCTGACCCACCCATAGGTGGGGCCACAGAGTAAGTCCAACCCCTAAACTTAGTATAAGTATAGGAACCCAGTCCTTAGGACTTTAGATTATCCCTGGACGAAACTCTGACACAGAATCCTGGACCTTCGACGCTCTACTACAAGATTAGAGGACAGAAGAATCTCCCTTGGGGTCAAGGAGTGACTCCCCTGCTTGGCAGGCACCAAAGAAGCAATTGTCCGGTCTGCATCGCTGAAGCTCCCGTCGGACGCCGAAGTCTTTGCATCACCAGAGGTGGATTTCCAGACTTCCCCGAGGCTGCCCTGAGTCCCCAGCAAAGCTGAGGCCCGTAGCTGTCGTGGGTAACGTGGAACCGTGACCCCTGGACACCGCACGCATTTGCAAGTGCATCCTCTTCTGGGTCTCCCACGAAGTCGTGCTTTGGGCTCCGAGTAGCCCTAGCCTCCAGCACCAACTGCACCGAAGATCACTGGCCTTCACTCCACAAGTGTCCTGTGAGCCAGCTCCACGTGCACCGTCTCGAGGCTCCTTCGCGGTCGCTAGCCCGTTGGCTAGTAGCCCTTCACGAAGGCCAATCTTTTTCTACTTGGGCTCCCTGGTTGCTCCAGGCTTGCCCTCACTTACCCTTGCTGGGTGAGTTCCTCAGACCTTGCTGGTCTGCACAATCGTCAATCTTCATCTTCATCGAGACTTGCCGTTGCCAAGGCCTGTTGGGTCCAATCCGGTCGCCGACACCTCAGCACTCGACAGACATCGTGTACCAGCCCGAATCCTGCTCCTGGTCGCCGACAACGCCTCCTGGACCTCGTGGCTGAAGAGTCAAGACGACCGTCAACCTACCTGAAGCACTCGACATCGGTGGGCATCTGCTCATCGCCTTCCTGGTCACTGGCTAGTGACCCAGACTCTGTCCCCTCTGCTTTCAGGTTCTTCAGATCTCCGATCCACCTTTGGATCCACCCGGACACTTTTCACTTGGTCGCCAGCAGCACTTTGCAGCAGATCGCCATTCAAATCGACGACGAAACCCGACCCCGAAAGGCACCTATGCACCCGGCTTCCCTGGGTGAGGTAACAAGAGTACTCCGGTGCTCCCGTGGGTAGAGACTCTAGAACGACCTAGTTCTCAAAGGGTTTGCTCCAAGTCCTTCTTTAAGTGTCCCTTCTCTTTAAATTCCAAACCGCGACTTTCTCCATAGAAGTTAACGGCGATTCGCGGCTGTGTTACTACACTGCACGCGTCCCCCGTGGGTCCCCTGTGTCACTACCTTGGGTGGTTCCTTGTGGTCCAAGCCCTTCTAGAGGCTCTAGGCCTAGTGTCTAGCTCAGTCGTGGTTCTTATACCACTTTATTGGTATATGGTTTGGTACGCCCCTAGGGCCCAAACGTGTATTTGTGCTATTACTGTGTTTAAATAACTTATAACTTATGTACTTCGAACTCTAGCCTCATAAAGAGACTAGAGGGGTGTGTTTAGTAATAAATACATATATTTTGAATATATACCTGGTGTGGTGCTCTTTCATTTGGTCACTCAAGAGATTATAGACTGGTAAAACAAGCTGCTTTACATTCCTTCAAGACTTAGCCTGAAGGCTGCTCTCCATAGCTACCACTAGGATAGCTTTCAATAAAGGTTGTCTTTAACCTATCTCCAATAAGGGGTTGTTTGGACTGGTGCAAGGTGCCCACTATAATTAGTGGACAGCATATGCCAGGCCAACTTCTCACATCAGTTATAGTTGGAGGCGGTTTTGCCCCTACTTTGCCAGTGTCTGGATGAATAATGTCCTTTGTATTTTATCAAGTTTACCTTGAAGCTTTTCAAGAATTGGCTGAACAGCCCACTGTTTTGGCTCTGATGCTTTGTCTTTGTCTGTTTTGACCTTGAGGGTAGTGTCGGCACCAACAGGATTTTGGACACCTTTGCTGATTTCGATGACTGATGGTGTTTTGGTGCAGACAGTGTCTTCGGGTCTTTTGGCGCCAAAGGTAATTTTGGGTGATTCAGCGCTGAAGGAGCTTTTGGGTCTGATGGTGTCTGTTTCAGCTCTGACGCCTTATGGTGCTTCGAAGGCGCCAAATCTGGGGGTTTTCGGTACCAGCACAGAGGAGACCTTTAAAGTCTTAACCTTTTCGACATTTGTTGAATACTTTGCAGGCGGAGGACTGGAGTGTGCTCCTTAGCGTTTTTGGAGACCACCATGGCCCTTGGGGTTCAGTGGGGTTCCGAGAGCCACTTTAGCTGTTTTTGCAGGGGTGTGGGAGGCGTTCGCCGGTGTACTCAAGTGGCCTTGTGATGTGGAGGGGTCAGAGACAGAGCCTTCACCACTGCTACCAAGCAGTATAAAGATGTCCATCGGCACTGCCTGTGCCTCAGCGTCTTCAGTCTCCTCTTTCGGGTCTACCGACTGCTCCCAAAAAATAATAGGCACAACTGCGGCATTTTGTGTCTGCATGCGACCAACAACATTCCTTCTGCTGCCGAAGTGTCTTCCTCGAGCAAATGGCCAGGCATGCCTCACAGACACCTCATCGTGCTCCTGGGACAAGCAGAGTTTACCACACTCGATTCCTCCCCCATAATGGATGCCCAGGGTTGTTTTTTGTTTGTTATTCACCCATTTTGTCTTGGGCTACCTCTCCAGTATGTCCATTGGGCTACTTCTCCAGCTTGACTGTACTACGCCCATACTGGTTCCCTACGCTTGTAATCTGTGGGGTTTTTTCTCTCACACTGTTGCTATTATCTATTACCTACTCTGTGGCTCCTGTTTACCCTAAGCTAATAAGGGTTTGCGGCCTGATCGTTCTCACACTAGGAAAAAAAAACTGGTATTGTATATCTACACTAATTTTCTTAATTTTTTTGTGTTTCTCTGCGCTTGTTGTGTTAAGTAGATTCTAAGACATATGTTGCACACCTAGCCTACCCTACCCCTACAGTGACTCTGTTGCTCACAATCTTCTCTTTTTGTCACTGCTTTTATCTTGTCGATTCTGCCACCTATCCCTACACTGTTTCCCTGTACTCACACAGTGATTCCCATCAACACTGTTATCTATCACCACAGTATGCTCTTCACTGTGCATGCACTGTAACCCAATATCGATGCTGCTACTTATTGCCTATTCTGCTCTTGTGCCACGGTGTGTTATCATACAAACATATCACGTTCTTCCAGCTCATTGTTAGGCTTTGCTCTCTAATCTCTTCCCAGTCTCCTGGTTCTTTTTTTAATAAGTTACATTCATTACCAAGGTCCTATATGCAATGTCCCCAATATGCGCCATGCATCTATGCCGTGGGCTATCCGCCTTCACTAACTTGATAGTGCAATAACTTTAATACTTTACCTCCTCTACTGTTACAGGTACTTCCTGCGCCACTGCTCGCTCAACGGCCCCATTGTTAGGCCTGTCATACTCCTCACCCGTCCCCTGCGCTCTCACCCATCATGGACCTAGACAACGGAATTTTGCTGACAACTGTGCTAGTCCCCACAGGAAATTACTCGTTGGCAATTAACTACCCTTCCAACCTAACAAAAAACGCCAGGAAAAAACTCAAACATAAAATCCTCCACCTTAGGAAAGAAACTCTTTTCATTGACAGCTACTTCTGCCACAACAAGGATATCCTAATCAGCGACCTCATCTTCTCAACCATCCAACGTGCCAAATGGAGTAATGTTCTCTCTTCATCGCTCAACACCATCACCCAAAAAATCCGTCACGGCCATAAACTTTCTACCATGCCCTAAGCGCTGTTCCATGGTAATGCCACAATCTCCAGCTACAACAACGGCACCATACTCATCCAATCCTGAGATCACAACCTAGAACTCTTCTGCAGGCTTTCCCCCTAACTTAAATACAATCTTCAATCGACCATTCCTTCTCCTACCCACTCGCCTTCCAACCTCTGACTACCCTCCTTTAGATAACACCTTCCCCTCTTCCACCCCCCCTACTCACCATCCCCCCCACTCACATCCATCTCCCTGGTTGACCTCCTACCAGTCCTCGGTCTCCCCTGGTGCCCTTCACACCACCCCCACTGCTGAGAGCTCCTACTTCCCCCCTCACCAACTCCAGGATGTCACTTCCATGCACATCCCCTACTCCCCCTCTCCTCATTGGTCTGACATAATCACTTCCGACCCCTTCACAGCCCCCAGCAACAGGCCCTATCCACCCTCCACCTCCATTTACCCAATCACCATCATTGCTCCGGTGGTAAACCTCACGGTCACCAGCCCCCCTACACTCTTGCATTCCCCTCGAAGTGGAACCTCTTTAGCTATTTCAATTTCAACTTAACTTTATTCGGCCATATGACCATTAAAGTGCACAAAAATAAATACATTAAAACATATTTTAAAAAAAATTATATTCATATTAAAACGCCATTAATATATACAATAGTAAAATTAATTTATCTTAAACGGTATCCGCTTATCGACCACTATGCGCAATGTGTTTCATATTTCAGACCTACTCAATCAGGATACATCAAAATTGGCAAAAGTTGTTTGATTTCTTCTGGTCAACATACAGCTTAGATCTCCTATTCAGTGACATCACCAATGTTCCAATTTTATGCAGTCACATGCACAATATAAAATATCCATAGATAAAAACATGTCAATATTAAATTATCAAATCTATAAATAGTAAGTGCCTCAATAATCGTCAATCCATGCTATCAGGTATCAATATCATAATAATCAATTTATCTTCAGACAACTGCAACTCATAATCATAAAGTGCTGTGTGTCTCAGGGCATCAGCGTTCCTCTATAAGAGTTCTTGGGTTGACAATCAATTAGATTAAATCCTGGCTACGCTTACAATTCAGTTAAGGCTGGGACCTCATAAACAGCCTGGGACAAGAACTTCTGGCACCTGAACCATGCATTCAACAGAAATCTGCTTACAGCAAATGCAATGAGTAGTGTGGTGTCAGATTTTAATATCCTTAGAGCCACCCTATATTGTCTAATTCCCAATCTACAACAAATGGGACGAATCCACTTTTTACGATGGGAATGATATTCATTACAGAAAAAAAGAATGTGTTCTACCATCTCCAGTGCGTAACCACAAGCTGGGCATGCAGTTGTATCTGTGTTTGTTTCCCATACATTAAATCACCTTAAGGGTAAACAGCCAAATCTGAATCGCACATAGGGGCTTTTCGCCATGGGTGGTGAGATCTGGTCAAAGAAAGGCTCAAACTCAGAAAAGGGTTTGATATTTAGAAACTCAGTGGTCAGACACCCCGCTGATCTATTAGACACATACCGTTCTTCTACGAATGCCCAGTACTTAGCTTTCACAGTGACAGAACCATTCTTACTAATACATTCTGGACATTCCCATAGATGAGTCAGCCCCAGCGCACTACACCAGAATTTTACATGGTGAAGCCAAGGGATCCGTTTAGCACCACTCAGATTTAAGACTTCCTTCAAAGATTCACGGTATTGACCTATCTCCGGAGTGAACCATATGCGTTGCCAGTAGATCAATGGTTCAATTGAGGCCACTTCGCCAATTCTCTTCAGCCATAGGTCAAAGAGAAGTGGAGTCAACTGAATGCTAGCTGGGACAGGTATCAGGGACCTAGCAAATGCATTTTCACTCACCACTAGCTTGTGCAAATTACCATGGCCCCATAAATGCACCATATAACGCAGCGTTTTGGGCTTTCATTCAGTAAATCTCCAGGAGTGATTGACCGAGACTAAGACTGCTTGTGAAAACGCAATAGGATTTGGACTTATAGCATACGTTTAGTTGGCTTTTGTCTATTTGGGGATCCCAGCTCAGCGTTTCGGTTAGCCTTACTCCCAAATAATCAAATTTAAACACTCTCGCAAGTGATTTCCCCATCATTTTTACTGGTCTACATTTACCTTTGATCTTGCCAAATACCATGTATTTTGTCTTCTCAGCATTTAATACCAGGCCCCTTGACTCACAGAATCCCAAGAATTTATCGATTAGCCTCTGGAGTCTCATTGAGGTCCTGGACAAAAGTAAAGAGTCGTCTGCGAACAACAGGATTGGCACTTTTCCTCCATTTAACATAGGAGAATCATTTTCACAATCCTGCAGTTCGCTGACCACCCCATTTACGTAGAGGGAGAACAGTGTGGGCGCGAATTGGGATCTTGGTAGTTAATTTGCTGGAATGCCCCCATCTAACCTGTGCATAATTGTTCTCATGCATCCTTACAAGCAGATTCACCAGTTGTTCCGGGGCTCCCATTCCTTTTAAAACCAACCAAAGCATTTCCCGTGGTACCAGGTCAAAAGCAGCACGGAGGTTAACAAAAGCTACATAAAGTTTTTTTTTTTTTTACTGCACGTATTTCCAAATAAGGAGGATAAGCCTAAACACCTGATCACATGTACTAGTTTTAGTGCAAAAGCCTGCTTGGTAGGGTGACAAGATCTGATTGTCGTCCATCCAAGTTGATAAATTATCCAAAACATGTCTGGCAAAGATTTTTTGCATGTTGTCTAATAGGCTGATTGGCCTATAATTCGATGGGGTGGAGGCGTCACCTTTTTTATGTATACTTATTATTTCCGCCCCTCTCCAGGTCTCAGGTAATTTCCCCCCATCAGCGACTACATTGGACACAAAGTTTAGGTAAGGGGCCCAGATGAACAGTTCAGACTTCTACAAATTGCCTAGTATCCTGTCAGGCCCGGGGGCTTTCACTGATTTCATCCTCTCAATAGCCCTAAGAGTGTCATCCAGGCTAAAAAGGGGTCCTTTGCTATCATCCCCCCTCCTTATATCATTGGATAAAAGTTTGAGCTGGTAATCACTGCCACCCACATCGGAATTGCTTCCCTTTTATCGTAGTAAAGTGAAGTGGTGAACCCACTTCTCAGGTTGGATAAAGTAATCCGGTGTAGTTACCCCCTTCTAGGCTCCCATGTGATACAATGTGCCAGAATGTTCGATTATCATTACACCTTGCAGCGGTCAACAAATCCTGCCAGTTCTTATCAGTCCAGTCACGTTTGGCTTTTTCTAGTGCTATTTTGTACATATTACATGATTGGGCGATAGCTGTTCGATCGCCCTATCGAATTACTGATTTTAAGTTAAATTATGCCAGTTTGCAGTCACGATTATATCATATACACTTTTTCCTCTCTCCTAATTTCTTCCCAGCAGGTTGTGATAAAAACACACCTTTCAGCTCCTTAAAAAACCCCAAATGCGCGGGTATTATTTGATCAGGCAATAATGTGGCTGAGTCAAGGCTAGAGAGATGTCATATAAACAGATCATACATTTTTGCTTGGCGTCTGTTATCATTCTGGATTCTGGGCCACAAAACACTTCTAAAATTATTAGAAGTTAAGGGTTCTTGCTGCATTGTGCAACTACCAGACACGATCCTAATGAGGAGAGTTCCAGTCATGGAAAGAAGAAGAGGATTGTGGTCACTGTCAGTCCTGATTGTAATCATCATGTCATTCACCAAGGGCCATAATCTAACATCCACTAAAATATAATCAAAGACACTTGAGCTACGGCCTCTCTTAAACGTGATCGGTCTTTCCAGATCTGAGCGAGTCCTACCATTACATGCCCTTAGACTCCTCCCCACTACTAACGAAATGAGCTGGAAGGCTACTTTTGTACTACAATAGCCTCCCACTTTATTAGTTAAATCGAGGATTCCCCACAGTTCATCCTCATCCTCAGTTAGGGAATAAAGTAGCGTGGAAGGTTCGAACGTAGTATTAAAGCACAAGTTACTAACTTGTGTAACGATATATCTGTAAGAGACAGTAGTTAGTGACAGATTCCTTACCTTAGAATATCCCCAGGCGTCAGGCTGGATCCGGAAAGTTTTTTGCGTAGCAGTACCCTTGCGCGTCGGTAGGCGGCGTCGTGCGGCTCCGCGTCCGTCGTCAGCGTCGTGATCGCCGGGATGACGTCGCGGGCAGTGCTCAGACGCCGCCCTGCGCGCTGACGTCAGTTCTGTACACGACTTTCCGCGCCAGGAACGCAGAGCCATGCAAGAAGCTGACCTAGGTGTCTGAAAAATACTAGGGCCCTGAAAGGGATGTCCTTAACCCTAGAAATCAGTTCGCAGAACAGGGAGGATGGGTGGGCGGTAGGAATCTGTCACTAACTGCTGTCTCTTACAGATATATCGTTACGCAAGTTAGTAACTTGTGCATCTGAAAGAGACACGTTAGTGACAGATTCCTTACCTTAGAATAGATACCCCAGCAATACCAACCCCGGTGGTGGGTCTGCGAACAAAGATCAGACAAGGAAGTCCTGGAGGACAGAACGGCCAAAGAAGCCGTCCCTCCGGACCTGACTGTCAAGGCAGTAATGCTTTGTAAACGTGTGCAGCGAGGCACACGTAGCTGCCTGACAGATAACCGGCAGCGGAACACCGCGGCCCAAAGCCGTGGTAGCAGCCGTTGCCCTGGTGGAATGGGCACGCAGCCCAACAGGAGGCTCCTTCTTAGCCAAAGAATAGCAGGCCTTGATGCACAAGGTAACCCAGCGGGAGATGGTTCGCTTGTGCACCGCCCGACCTTTTTGGCGCCCACGTAGCCAACAAAGAGCTGGTCATCCACCCGGAAGTGTTTTGTGCGGTCAATATAGAAGGAGAGCGCACGTTTTGGGTCCAGACGGTGGAGCCTCTCTTCCTCTCTGGAAGGATGCGGAGGCGGAAAGAAGGTAGGCAAAGTGATGGTCTGCCCAATGTGGAAGGCAGTAACCACCTTTGGCAAGAAGGACGGACGCGTCCTAAGAACAACCTTGTCTGGATGGACAGACAGAAAGGGAGGTTTGCATGATAGAGCCTGGAGCTCACTCACCCGCTGAGCGGAGGTGATGGCCACTAGAAAGGCTGTCTTCAGAGTAAGAAGACGAAGAGGACAGTTATGTAGAGGCTCAAAGGGAGCGCATATTAAAAAGGTAAGAACCAAGTTCAAGTCCCACTGAGGCATCCCAAACGGAACAGGAGGGAAGAGGTGTGTAATGCCTTTTAAGAACCTGTTAACAACAGGGGACTTGAAAAGGGAGGGCTGATCAGGGAGCCTGAGGAAGGCCGAGATAGCACAAAGATAACCCTTGATGGTACCCAGGGCAGAACCCTGTTGGGCCAGAGAAAGAAGGAACAGAAGGACCTCAGAAAGAGGGGCAGAAAGGGGATTCACAGCCTTTGCTGTGCACCATGCCACAAACTTGTTCCACCTGCAGGCGTATACCACCTTAGTGGAGGGACGCCTGGCTGCCAGAATCACATCACAAACTTCGGGAGGCAAGTCGAAAGGAATCAACTGCCGCCGCTCAATCTCCACGCAAGCAGGTGTAGACTGGACAGGTTCGGGTGGAGGACCGTCCCCTGCTGCTGCGACAGAAGATCCTCCCGAAGAGGCAGACGGATCGGGGGATCTACGCTCATACTGAGTAGCTCGGGATACCAAACTCTTCGAGCCCAGTCCGGAGCCACAAGGATGACTTGGGCCCGGTCGTGCCGAATCTTCTTCAACACTCTGGGTAGAAGTGGTATAGGCGGAAAGGCGTACAACAGACCGCAACTCCACTTGCGATGAAAAGCGTCGCCGAGCGAGTGCCGCCTTGGAAATTCCAACGCGCAGAACTGATGACATTGCGCGTTCTCTTCGGTGGCGAATAGATCTAACCAAGGCTCTCCCCATTGTTGAAAGAGTCCTTGCGCCACTTCCAAGTGAAGACGCCATTCGTGATCCATCATGCACCTGCGGCTGAGTTCGTCCGCCCTGGCGTTCAGGGAACCTGCCAGGTGTTGAACCATCAGGAACATGTCCTGATGTTCCAGCCAAGTCCAGAGGCGCAGAGCCTCCTGACAGAGGGTCCACGACCCCACCCCGCCCTGTTTGTTGCAGTACCACATGGCGGTGGTGTTGTCTGTGAACACCTGCACTACCTTCCCTTTGACAGAGGGAAGGAATGCCTTGAGTGCAAGTCGGATCGCCCGGAGTTCCAGAAGGTTGATATGGAGCCGGGACTCCGCCGGAGACCAGAGGCCTCTGATCTCCGCCTCTCCCATGTGACCGCCCCATCCCAGAAGGGACGCGTCCGTCACAACTGTGTGCTCTGGCTGGGGAAGGGAGAGGGATCTGCCCATGACCCATTGCCGGTTCGAGAGCCACCACTGCAACTGTTTTGCAGTCCCCACCGAGATCTGGACGTGATCGGACAGGTTGCCCTGGTGCTGCGCCCACTGGAACTTCAGGTCCCACTGCAGAGCCCGCATATGCCATCTGGCATGATCGACCAGCAGGATGCAGGAGGCCATGAGGCCCAGCAGCCTCAGGGTCATCCGTACCGAAACCCAGGATAAAGGCTGAAAGATCGGAATCATAGCCTGAATATCCCGGACTCGCCGTTCGGGAGGATAGGCCCGAAACTGCGTCGTGTCCAGAACTGCTCCGATGAAAAGGAGCTGTGGAGAAGGAACCAGATGCGACTTCGGCACATTGATGGAGAACCCCAGCGAGTGCAGGAGTTCGGCCGTAGTCTGGAGGTGGGAGACGACTGCCTGGGACGAGCCCGCCTTCAGCAGCCAGTCGTCGAGGTAGGGAAAGACTGAAACCCCTGCCCGGCGCAGATGAGCTGCGACCACCGCCATCACTTTCGTGAACACCCGAGGGGCACTGGTAAGGCCAAAGGGAGCACGGTGAACTGAAAGTGCTCGAGGCCTACCGTGAACCGTAGGTAACGCCGGTGGGCCGGCAGGACGGGGATGTGGAAATAAGCGTCCTGCAAGTCCAACGCTACCAGCCAGTCTCCAGGGTCGAGGGCAGTCAAGACCTGAGCTAGGGTGAGCATCTTGAACTTCTCCTTCCGGAGGAAGCGATTGACGTTCCGGAGGTCCAAGATAGGACGCATGTCCTCCTTGTCCTTTTGGGCACCAGAAAGTAGTGGGAGTAGCAACCACGCCCTACTTCTGGGGTCGGAACATGCTCGATGGCCCTCTTGGCCAAGAGGGCCGTGACTTCCTTCTGTAGAAGCACCAAGTGATCCCCTGACATGCGGTGGAATTGAGGTGGCATGGCTGGGGGTGGTCTCGAAGGGGAGGGAGTAGCCCCTTCGGACAATGTCCAAGACCCACCTGTCCGAGGTGATGGGACGCCAGTGGTGAAGGTGATGGCGGACCCTGCCCCCGACTGGCGTGCTGTGCACCTGAAAGGAGGGACTAGGAGGGCTTGGAGGCCGCGGACGGGTTGGAGGTGGTGGCCTGACCCGCACGCTGGTTGCCCGAACCGCCACGGCGGTATCCACGTCCTCGGCCACGCGAAGGCGCTTGCTGCGCGGGCCGTTGGCCGGGCTGTTGACGTGACTGGGCGCCCCTTCCGTGGCCACGAAAGGGGCGAAAAGCAGACGTGAGCGGAGGGCGCACAACAGCAAGGCCCAGGGGCTTAGCAGTAGCCCGCGAGTCCTTGAAACGCTCCAGCGCATGGTCTGCCTTCGAACCAAAAAGACCGACTCCATCAAAGGGCATGTCCATGAGTGTATTCTGGACATCCCCTGAAAAACCAGTGGTTCTCAGCCAGGCGTGGCGACGCAGCGCCACCGTCATTGCAAGCGATCTGCCCAGCGAGTCGGCGGTATCAAGGCCACAGCGGATGGTGTATTTAGCCGCATCACGCCCTTCCGCAATGGCGCGGGTAAGCAGTGTCTGGACCTCCTCAGAGCACTGCGGCAAAACAGTCGCCACCGAATCCCACAGGGAGTGGGTGTATCGGCCCAAGAGGCAAGCGGTGTTAACGGACCGCAAGCCAGCACTGGAGGAAGAGAAAGCCTTCTTCCCAAAGTGATCCAGGCGCTTGGATTCCCTATCCGGAGGGGCGGTAGGGAAGGCGGTTTGGGAGGCAGAGGCTTGGACAACCAAGCTCTCAGGGGTGGGGTGTTGGGAGAGAAACAGGGGGTCGCCCGGAGCAGGGCGATGGCGTCGGGCCACGTTCCTATCCACAGGAGCCCCTGTGGTGGGTTTGGACCAGGCACCCAAAGAACGTCAGTGAGTGCATCGTTGAACGGCAGCACAGTCTCCGAAGAGGAGGCCGCCGGCTGAAGCACTTCAGTCAGGAGGTTAGTCCTGACGGCCACTGTAGGCAACTGGAGATTCAAGGCTCCAGCAGCTCTACGCAACACCGTTGCAAAATTAGCCCCCTCCTCCGTAGCCACGGGAGGAGACAGCATGGCAGAGTCAGGGGAGGTGTCCAGACCACTGGCATCCCCAAGTTCCTCAACCCAGTCCGGGTCAAACTCGCACTGTTGTGTGAGAGGGTCCTCAGACCCCTCCCAGCTCTCCTGGTCCTCCTCAGGTTCAAAATATGGAGGAGGAGGGACTTTAGGGACCCAAGGTCTCATCGGCACCGGAACCGGCGTTGGGCGACGCCGGTCCGGCTCCATGTCCGGAGCCGGAGAGAACCGGGGAACGACGCCGTCCGGAGCCCCGGACGGCGTCAGGAACGGCACCGGGGACATCGGCGTCGGTGGAGGCGTGGTTAGGTCAACCGGCATCGATGGGGGTTGCGGCACCACCGGAGCCGGGATCGAGGCCGGGGCCGGAGCCGAGGCCGGGATGAAGGCCGGTGGGACAGGCGACGCCGGGACCGGAGTCGACGGCGACGCCGGAGCAACCCCATCAGGGCCCGCGGGGCCCGAAGGCACACCGGAGGGACCTTGAGGCCCGAAGAGGCGGGCCATGGCCGACAGGAACTCCTGTATTTGGGCCTGAGTCGCCCCCGAACCCGGGAAGGACGGGTAATGCGGGGGTAACTCGACAGGCACGTCCGGGGCCGCGGGGACGGTGCCGACAGGGACCTCAGCCGAGTCGCGAGACCGGCGAGGCGAAGTCTTAGAGCGATGATGCTGCTTAGACTTCTTGTGCTTCGACTTACCGGAGGAGCGCGAAGACTTGGATTCCGACGAACGGCGGGGACTCCGCGTCCGGCCCCTCGACCTCTCCCGGGACCGGGGCTTGGTGCGGCGCGGAGCCGACTGCCGGACTTCGAGGAGCTTTCGAGACCGCTCTCGCAAAGCCTTCGGATTAAGTTTCCGGCAGTCAGGGCACGACTTCGTGTCGTGGTCTCGGCCGAGACAGAAGAGACACTCGAGATGCGGGTCCGTGATCGACATCATGCGACCACATTCCTCGCAGGGCTTAAAGCCGGGCATCCCTACGACAGCTTAGGAGTCGTGAAGACTCATTGAAGAAACAGTGAAAAAATTCACAAAAAAGATAGTCAAAAAGTGACTAGGGCACTGCTCTTCCCGGATCTGCGCTTCCTGGCGCGGAAAAAGAAGAACTGACGTCAGGGCGCAGGGGCGGCGTCTAAGTACTGCCCGCGACGTCATCCCGGCGATCACGACGCCGACGACGGACGCGGAGCCGCACGACGCCGCCTACCGACGCGCAAGGGTACTGCTACGCAAAAAACTTTCCGGATCCAGCCTGACGCCTGGGGATATTCTAAGGTAAGGAATCTGTCACTAACGTGTCTCTTTCAGATATCCCCAGCCACCAGCACCCTAGTCTGTGGCTGGTGGGTGCCCACCAGTTCGTCCAGCATGTATAAAATTGGTGAGTTGTTCCCTGAAGAGATAGACCTGACATAAACATTGAAGATGGATACTACTAGCCATGTCGGAAAAGTAGCCTGATTACCAATTAGGTCCAGCGAGTTGATTTGCATCTGTTTATGGGTGCAAGCAATATTATTTTTACAAAAATTGCGAGACCACCGCTAGCCCTCCCTGTGTTCCTTGGGGCTAGCGCCTCAATGCTATATGTGGTGTAGCCACTGATAAATACCCTCTCGGTAGCCCAGGTCTCCGGAAAAATGCTAATATTGTTGTTATTTATAAGCGTAAGCCACCCTGGATCATATCGTTTTGGGTAAATCCCTGCGATATTCCACAATAAAACTGACAAGTTAGAATTTAGAGGTAGATTCTCCTCCTCAATACTAGTATGCACCACACATTCAGAATTATCTAGAGGAACACAGTTAGGGTAAATGATACCTGCTACCGGGTTAGCATTGGTTAATTACCCCATAGGATACATATACTCAATGTCAGGATAAGTGTCTTTGTTTTTATCACTCTCCATAAGCAGAGGAGTAGCAGCGGCCACTTTCTGCCATGACAAGGAGTCCCCTCATCACTACCAAGGCCAAATACAGCAGCTTTATCTATTATTGTGTTATACACAGGTAAAGGTAAAGTAGACATAGACCCTGACCTAGGCCTAGGCCAACCAGTTACGCCCTCAATTGACTCAGGAAACTTTGGTGGAGCGGTTCTAGTGCTAGACTTGAGTCAATCCACGTCCTTCAAAGGCGATATCTGTCTTTCACCTCTTAGTTATATGTTCCATGACTCTATGCTCGACACTATAAGCTCTGAACTGCAGCTGATCCGAGCCGAAATTCTCAAACTCTTTCGTATCACCTACTACCTCAAACGCAAATTTCTCCCCACCAAACCCACCACCCACCTAATAACACCACCACTGTCCCCAATCACTACTCAGACTGTACACTTGCTTGTGCTGTGAGCTCTCAGCCTTCCTCTAAGACCACTCCCTTCCACAATCACCCCTTTCAACCCGCTAGGCTAGTTAGACAGCTATCTAAAGTTGATTTATGCGACCTCTTAAACTCCTATAGCGCGTCCCCTGCTGTTCCCTACCGTCCTGCCATCACTATAGAGTCTCCCATCTCTTGTCCCCCGACTCCAAAATTGCGACTATCATCTCCCACCTCTTCAGGTCATACCATCCTAAGATAAGGTCTATAAATGAATCGAACCTCACCCCAGCTCTCCTGTCCCTCATGCTCTCTAATATGGCTCCCTCTACTTCACCCCTGAAATGTGCACTACTAAGCTGCACGAATGTCACGAGCCGGATTCCATCATGGCTGCTCGGAGCTGAAGCTCCGTGGTAACCTAACGCTCAGCAACCAAGCCTGGTGCTTCATCGCACCAAATCCAGCAGAAAAAACGCACTCCCATTTTTCGGAACATTGGGAGCCTCTGCAGCTGTGGTCGCCGTTCCCCCAAATTGCTTAGTTGCCGTGTTATCGGCTTAAACTCGCCGCCTTCATTGCTCTTGGAGTAAGACGGGCGCCCGGGAGCCCCAGGTCGCCGCCGCCTCGCAAAGCAATTCATTCAGCACCGCAGCATAGAGGGGCACTTCCGAACAGACCCATTTGCCGTCTGAGACGACGCTGTGCTGACGATGCAAATACTGATGTGCTACTGCCTCCCATAACCGCTACTGCCATCTTGGGACTTCGATTACCGGGGACGATCATGGTGACTCCCCCTCGTTGGCCAGCCTGACGATCCGGAGCACCAGAGATCACCGTGTCCACGCTACACCTAACAGCACAACAGACGGAAGAGCATAGGAGGGCCGGGCTCTTTGGTGACCACTCCGGGAGGACCTGCGGGCCGCCATCTTGGGACTTGATTCTCTCTCTTCTTCAGTCAGAATCCTGGTTGCACTGTGTCTAATACTAAAACAGCTTCTAACAGCCCCAAACGGTGGCCTGGACTTATCCGCAGGAAAAGACAGTCTAATTGATACCTTGGTTCTCTCATTCGTTGTGCGTTGTTTCGACTTGCTGCAGTCATCTGACCTGCCTGACCCTGACGCCGGTACCTAAAATGGCGGATGCCACCGCGGTGATGAACGCTGCCTCGGAGTCCGATCCTGATCTACTGGCATTTATCTTACTACCTAAGAGAACCAAGTAAGCCCTACCCTTGCCTAAGCACTCAAGCTCTCTCACCTCTCAAACCCCCGGCCTGTCTCTGATGCCTGACCTTAAGATGGCGGACATACCTGCAGTCGAAACGTGATCAACATAAACACCCTAAGGAGCACACGTTCCCAGTCAGGATGACGGCTGGGGCCAATCTCGATTACCTCTGTGGGGGACCCTTGAGGCTCCGGGGCTCTCCCAAACTGAGCTCTTGGGGCATTCCAACTGATCCCCCCTCACGAAGGCGCTCTTTTCTGGGGGCATTCCGAGGCGTCCGTTGTAGGGACAGGCGTAGACAACACCTGACTTCAAGATGGTGCCCGCACCCGGACTCCGTACTGCCTGCTGTCTTCTTCCGGTTCTTTGGCGGCTGCCTTTCCCGGACATCGGGTTGCCTGCGGATTGCGCCTTGATAACACCGAAACAAAAACCCCTTCACTCCGGGGTTTATATCTGACTGCGGTTCGCAACTCTCCAACTCCCCCGTTTTGAATTGGACATTTACAGACTAACCCTGATCATCATCCTGACAGTGGAGTCCGAGCACTATGGCTGATGCCCGGTGGAGCTGCCCAGACAGCTATAGAGGAGATCGGCCCTGGTTCACCCCTCGGTCGTCACCTACCCAGCCAGACATTGGACACAGTTTCTCCTTGTCTCCCTGCTTTGTCTCCTACCTCCCCTCCCTCCGACGAATTTCGTAACATTGTTTTTTATCCTATGTTTGACTATGCTTTGTAACTGATGTAACGTGAATCTTGTCACTCACTGATCCTCTTGTAAAGCGCTCTGATACCTCCGGGTCTAGCCAGCGCTATATAAAACTCAAATAAATAAAATAAGCTGCCGCTCAGCGGGGAGACATGCGACTGATATAGCTGCTCTTTTCCTCAACCAGGACCTTGACATCCTCATGCTCATGGACTCCTGGTTAAATGAGTCATCCAACCACTCCCTGGACATCTTGGTCCCTCCCAGTTATGGCATCATCAGGTTAGATCGCCCTAGACGGCCTGTGAGCAGTCTAGCCTGTATTTACAGAGCTTCGCTCTCAGTGAAACGATCTTCTACCTCTTCTCTGACCTAATGTGAGTACCTTAAGATCGACATCTTCACCACCTGCAATTCCAAATGCTCCCTCCACACATTCTATCATCCCCCTAGGGGTAATCACTCTTTCATCGAACAGATCATGGAGGTTATCACCTCCAACAATGACGATTACATCAACCAGATCATGCTTGGTGACTTCAACATCCACTGGACCAACATTGATGACCCATTCATGAACAGCTTCAGATCCTTCCTCCAAGACCTCAACCTCATCCAAGCCTGCAACGGTCCGACCCAGGAGAAAGGAGCTACCCATGACCTAATCATAGGTAAAGAGAACAACTTACTTATTGACTCTACTCTCCCTTGCGATTGGTCCAACCACCACTGCATCACCTTCTCCCTAAATATTAAAGCAATCACCTCCAAGGGACAACCCAAGACAGCCAAACACTGGACCTGTGACACACCTAACATTAACTCTCTCTCTATATCCACTGAGAGCTGTGAAACCCTGCTCCCACCATTTTAGAAGTCCAAGACCTCACTGATCACTACTTCAACTCTATGTCAATCATCATGGATACCTTAGCCTCCAAACAACTAAAAAGAATCCAGTCCAAACGATCCAACCCCTAGTTCAATAGTGATCTTAATGAAGAACGGTGTCTCCTTAGGATTACTAAAAGAGCTTGGAGACACACCCCCTCCTTGACCAACCTTGCACTCCTCCGTCAAAGACGCTGTGCCTGCAACAGGAACATTTGGAACTCCAAAGCAACATTCTTTCAAAATCAACTTGACACTGATACAAATAGACCCAAGAAACGCTTAGAAATTATCAGAAATCAATCCACCTGCAAAAGCGATCCTGCTTCCTCAAACAACAGTGCACCCCCTAAGTGTGAAACGTTTGCCTCCTTTTTCGCAGAGAAAACGTTGTTAATCACCGACATCCAGACCGCTCTCAGTCTCCTTCCGCCCCCAACTCCTCCGACTCCCCCCACAACAGACCTGGAAGCTCGCCTGTTTAACCACAGCTTCTCACCCAAACATGAAGCCTCCTGGTCAAGTTTCAGAATAGTTGATGAATCTTCTGACCTTGAAATTTTCTAACCGCTTCGTTGATCCCTTCCCTTCTAAACTCTGAAATGAGTCCATTCGCCTCCTACTCCCACTGTGGACAAAGACAATCAATGCCTCTCTATCTCAGGGCTTCCTGCTCGACTGCCTCAAAATTGGTCCTAAAAAAACCGAACTCCGACCAGCCCGACCCCAACAACTACTGCCCCATCTCCAAAATCCCTACTCTGGCCAAACTCCTAGAGCAATGTGTGCACTTACAGCTCCTTAACCACATTGAAAATTCTTACTATTTGACCAATACCAATTTGGCTTCCGATCGGGTCACAGCACTGAATCGGCAATGGTCCATATTGTTGATGACGCCCTTCGCTCGCTGGAACAGAATGAATCTTGCCTCTTGATCCTATTGGATCAGTTAGCAGCCTTTGACACCATCAACCATGCTACCCTGCTCGACATTCTAGAACAGAGGATGGGCCTCTCCGGCACTGTGCTAAATTGGTTCCTCTCCTTTCTACACAATAGGTCGCAGTGCTTCCTAATTATTCACACCTTATCCGAGCTGGCCCCTCTTTCGTTGGGTGTCCCCCAGGGCTCTATCCTTTCCCTGTCATTGTTAAAGCTCTTATATGGAGCCCCTAACCAATATTCTTAAGAGCTCCCGCATCGTTTACCATATGTATGCTGACAACACCCAACTCTACATGAGAATAACCTCCGTTGAGGACATCGATTCCCTCAACACCACCCTAACATTAGCACAACAATGGCTGACTCTTAATCACCTTAAACTCAATGCCCTCAAAATTGAATTCTAACTAATCGCTCCACCCACCCTCACCTTCAGCGTCAATGATATGTTGCCCCTTCTCTCTACCTTAAACTGCACCCCTCATATCATCGACTCTGCCAAATCCCCAGGCATTACCAAAGACAAAGACCTCTCCATGCATAAACACATCAGTACTATCACCAGGGGAGCCAACCATCAGTTGCATGTCCTTAGGAAACTAAAACCTTTCCTCCCTGTGGCTGATCTAAAAACTGAAACCCAGGCACTTGTGCTTCGGGAACTGGACTAGGGTAGCGCTAACCTTGTCGGTCTCCCGAAAACCTCACTTTCACCTCTTAAGGCCACTCTTAATTCTGCAATCAAGTGCATCACGGGATCTAAGAAAAGTGATCACGTCACCCCGACCTACGCGTGCTGAATTGGCTGCCACTTGATGCCAGGATGCATCTCAAAATTGCTTGCATGACTCATAAATCATTGCACCACAACACCCCTTACTACCTGGCCCAGAAAATGACCCTTTCGAGTGGGAACAGACCCTCCGGAAGCACCAGCTCCTTACTACTCAAACCACAAAAACTAAAGAAAAAGAAAACATACTACCGTTCCTTCTCCGGAGTGGCCCCTAATATCTGGAACTCTCTCCCCACTTGAATCAGATGTAACCCCTCCACATCCCTCTTACAGAAAGAAGCTAAAAAATTCCTATCCAACAAATTCCTCTCTTACTGATGACCTGGCCTCACCCTCACTCCATCCTATATTTGGCCAAATGCCTTCCAACACTCTGCAACCTGTCTGAATCTTGAACTTATGCTTCACTTTCCTCCCCTTTATTGTATGCATCGCTGCTTCAGGATTTGTGCCACTAATCCCCACACTCCACAATAGTCCCCCCCCCAAGCTGCTTCCTGCCTCCTGAACTACCTCAGTACTTTTTGTACACTGCTGAGCGTACTCCTCTTTGTGTACTGCCGATTTGTAGGGCCATTTTTTTTTTTTACACTTTCATGTTACTAGAGTACTGCTGCTCTTCTGCTTCTATTCTCCCACTATCCCTGGAGGAGTATTTATTTTTTGTTTCTCTTTCTGCACCTGGTGCTACTGTTTTCGTTCCTACCTTGTGAAGCGCCAAGCTGCAGTGAAATCCAATGCTAAGACACCTTGTGCCTTCACTACCTCGGACTAATCTATGCATCTACTTACCCTCTCCCTAGCTACTCCCTTTTCATAGCTACCTCAGGACTTTCAACCACCATGTATCCTATTGTCCTTCGGACTCTTCTTCTAGTCAATTGTTGTTGTTTATTTTTTTCTGCGTTAAATGTAACTTCGGTATATGCTGCTATCTTGTTCCTTTTTCCAGGCGTTCCCTGTTTGCATTTTTACCTCTACTATATATATCTTTATGTACTTCATGTCATTATTGTGCATATTTTTTTACCACGTTATTACCGTCGTGCATATTTTTTATCATTAGTATATATTTATCTTGCATTTCTACCACTACTCTATATATATATTTTAGGTACCACTTTTGTACCTAATGCTATTATCATTGTGTTTATGTTTACAGTCACTATGTATATTTCTATGCACCCGCTATGTACCTAATGTTATTATTACTGTGATCACTCTGTGAAGCTCTCCGATACCTTTGGGTAAACTTTGCGCTAGGAGACAGAAAATGTTAAAGAATGGTGATGAAAATGTTCAGGACGTTACTTCTGAACCACTGACTTGAGACCATTTCAATGATCTTTGTGTCTTGTTTGCTGCCAATACTGGAAGGGTCTGTATAAGGGTTTGCTGCCAACACTGGAAGGGACCATGCAAGGCTTTGGTGCCTATATTGGAAGGGATTATGCATATCAACCCGACAAAAACATAGTATGGCCTGAACATCTGGGCTACTTCTCCTCCGTACAACTCAACATGCAACCACAGACCCGTTGCACCTTAAATATCTGAGGAGAAAGTGACTGAACATGACGTTACACTTCAGCTGATGGGGCAGAGATAACAATTATGAAAAAGGTTGAGCTCCCTGAGGAGCAGTGCCTATTTGGTACATTAGCCATGGTAAGATGGTCATGAGGTCAAATTATTTAGCCTTTTTAAAATCATGATATTGTCCATTTAGATACCTCAGATATAGTGAATAAAAGTTATTTCAGAAGCGGTGTCAGTGCTCTATTACTGAGCAAAGATAAGCTGAGAAACGTGGCAGGAGCAGGAGATGGTCACCACA
This sequence comes from Calotriton arnoldi, assembly GCA_963921515.1. Taxonomy (NCBI): domain Eukaryota; kingdom Metazoa; phylum Chordata; class Amphibia; order Caudata; family Salamandridae; genus Calotriton; species Calotriton arnoldi. The sequence continues at coordinate 86,176 of CAWUFW010018035.1, forward strand.
ATTTACTTACCAGTGGGGCAATTAATACTTGCTCTTCTCTCAGAGTTCTGGTGATTCAAGGAACATATTTCTCCCTCTTGCCTTCTACTTAATGGAACAACTGGCTCTGCAACTGCATCTCCTGTTAGGCAAAACATTTGTAAGTATGAAAATACATCTGGAAAAAAGTAAACCACTATACCTGTTGAAAATGTAAAATGTCCTCTTGTTATCCACTATTTGATCAGCTTCAATATAATGTTTGTAGTTCCATAGCATCTATGCCCCATTTTGAAACATGCATGAACTAGACTTTTACCTTTGTAAATGTTCAAATTATTTCTTCCAAACTCAGCTATTTTGAGACTGTCAGAAGTGTAGAAGTAAGTAAAGTAAATATACCTTGCTGTAAAATTTCAATGTGGTGAGAATATTCTTTTTATTTGATATCGATATTTGTGACAGTAATAGTTAGCACAATCCTCATGGCGAAGTCTTTGTACTCCAAAAGCATCAAAACACATCTCATTACCTAATAGTTTTTTAAACATTATCAATGTGCCATTTGTTACTCTCGGAAACTTTGACTAAGTCATTAATAACTGATCAACTAGGATAGTGACAACATGAAGATTCTAAGTTTTAGGTCTGGCTTGACAGTGCAGCTGTCTGCAAGACATATTGTAACCAATATTTTAACACATACTTTAAGTGGGCCTTTGCCTCCACATTGAGGAGTACTACTGTCTCATGTTATACTATTGCCTACGTGATGCATCTTTCCATCTTCCAAAAAGCCCACTAATTGCAATACACATCAGACAATTTTAAATCCAAAAAGTACAATCATCTCACTCTGTGTCACATTTAATTATTTATCTCCTATATGCATTCCATACAAAAAGCAATCCTATTTTTCCACACTGGCAAATCCAATAGGGCTTTAGTGCACCCAACACACACAAATGCACATTAAAACCAGACTGATTGGTTTTGCCAATGCTTATTCTCTATGCCTGTTTTCCAATTTCACTTCATATTTGTGCCTTTTCTCAGGATAAACTGCATGAAAGCCAATAAAAAACAGCATTAGAAAGGAGCAAGGCACATTGATAGATACTAGAATGGTTTCCCTAATTCCTAGATTACACTCTGAGTTAGTAACTAATGTTTTTGATGTTTTCTTCAGCAGTTTTGGGTAAACTCCACTACTAGATCTGTAAATTGAAAATAAAGCTTGTTACGCAGTGTGACAGACACAAGTGTACAGGCTGTATACAGAGATACTCCAGGCTACTAATATTTTGAGAAGAAGTTTTAGTAACACCATACCAAATTAACATAACACATTATTTTACTTTGAAGCTTTGTTAAAGAGTATCATTCAAAATAGGCTCTGTTCATTTGGGGATTCCATAGATCTGTTCATCAGGGGAACACACTATTAAAAATGTGTAGACAGCAAATACAAATTTTTAATAGTGTGTTCCCCTGATGAACAGATCTATTGAATCCCAAAATGAATTGGATACAGAGCCTATTTTGAATGATACTCTTAAACAAAGCTTCAAAGTAAAATAATGTGTGATGTTAATTTGGTATGGTGTTACTAAAACTTCTTCTCAAAATATTAGTAGCCTGGAGTATCTCTGTATACAGCCTGTACACTTGTGTCTGTCACACTGCGTAACAAGCTTTAAGGAAGGTGGAAAGATGCATCACTGAGGCAAAAGTATAACATGAGACAGTAGTACTCCTCAATGTGGAGGCAAAGACCCACTTAAAGTATGTGTTAAAATATTGGTTACAATATGTCTTGCAGTTTTCACTTACAAGAGGTCTATCTTTCAATGCCACAAATTCCATGCCAAGACTGTTATGTGGAGTAGCCAGAAAGATAAATTGAACAAGTGTTAAAACAGCTAAGTGTCCAAGTCTTGCTGCTTTCAATTGATGACTACAATATCGTACACAGCAACACTTAGATTTGTGGTAGATTTTTTACTGCATATTTCACGTCAGTATAGGTATATCTTTCCACACCATAGTATCTGTGTACTGTTTTAATAAAAGTAAGACTACAGTGTCTTTCAGTTGCCCAAAAAATTGTATAAAATAAACTGTGCAATCTGTATGTATTTAGGAAAAGTGACTGAAGTCTCCAGATTTGAATCCTTTCAATGTGTATTTAGGGCATAATTAATATCTATAATTGATTATTCACCTAACATACAGGATTGGGTGATACTCTCTGAAGGACCCAAAAACATACTACATATGTTCATAGAATGCACTGGCGAGGATTTTTTGGTTAGTATAAACATTGATTCAAAGTTCACTGACCCTCACTTCGGCTAGTCTAGTTGTTTGCCTGATACATTAACTCCTGTAAGGCCAACAGATTTTACAATTAACATATTCTAGCTCGCATGTAAAATAAATGTTGAACTATTTCCCAGTATACAATGAAATAATGTATCAGTTTTGACTAAGAAACTACATTTTGAGTATTTCAAATGAGGTAAGCATTCATTGCTGTGATTTCCAGTTGCACATTGTGTTTCTCCTGTTTTAGGGTTTTAAGTTCTTAATAAATAGTATCTCAAGTTTGAATTTCTTGTGTGAGCAAAAATCAATACTATATTAGATACGTGTATCGATGATTTATCAAAAGACATCAGTTGCTAGGTTTTTCTTTTGCTTCAGGTCTTTTTACTACAATTTTATTGTATAACAAAGTCAAACCCAACATTCAATTCAGGTTATGCATTAAAAACAATCTTCCTTACCAGTTCCCTTACCTCCCTTCCTTTAACACCATAAAATCAGGAGGGATATAAAATTAAATTTCAATCAATAGACTTTCTCTAAATCTTAGTATCCAAGTCACAATCTATTCATGAAATAATAGAAGCTGATTTTATGTGCCCACATGGCACCCCAAAACCCATGAAAAAGGGCAACACATTTTCAAATGTAAGACTCTTTAATGCACATTTGTAGGAAAAGTATATGTAACCTGACTATGAGCTAGACTGTATATACTACTATCTGTGTATTATAGCTTTTATACACACGAAATTCCAGCAATGTTATTGTTGATTTGTACCCACTTTAAAGTTATATTACATTCCTATGCTCAGCGTATTATATCAATATTGTTATTTTTGTAAAGCCTATTGATCAATTGACTCTTATATATGTTTGTGATTAACCAGCAGCAAATACATTTTTTTAACTGTTTCCCTTATGAAGAGATCTATCAAATCCAGCAATGCATTGAACAATACACTTTAAAAAAAGCTTCCAAATAAATCATGCACATGATGGTAAATAACATATGGTGTTATTGAAACTTCCTTTGCAAATATGAGGAGTCTGGAGGAGGGTGGCCTAAAGCCTGCAGAATTGTGTCTGTCACCGAATTTAAGAACCTCTTTGTTTAGATACTATGATGGGTCATTCACTGTGTAGCCTCAGCATATTAAACTAACAAGTGAGTAGGATTGCCCCTAGTTGAGAAGAATCCTTTAACTTCTTCATTAAACCACTGTAATAAGAAGGAAGTATAAGTAACTCACCCAAAGTTAGGTTCATGTTATCTTGTCCACTAGCAGACTGACGTTCTATAAAACTCACAGCGGCTTCTGTTTTGAGAAATGGACAGGCTCCTGGAGTTAAAGGTGAGAATACAAGAAATTATAGTATTGTCTTTCTTTTAAGTTCCACTTGCACCCCCAGTAGGCCAACATATTCTGAGTGACCGGTACCAGACTTGGATTTTTCTAATCGAACACTGTGTACTTCTCTCAAGCAAAACCAGCATATACCACGTTTTGCCATTCATTCCTCTTTCTGTAATGGAACAAATTGGACTCGTTGGAAAGCTGATGGAATTTCTGGGCAAATGCACACACTACACAATGCACACACTTTCAACAGTAGATAATTGAAGCTTGTGGGAAAGTAAAATCATGATATATGGAAATTATTAGCCAAAACAGGCTGAGGGTTACCTCATAATAGAGCCACAAAGAGTGCGGCTGACATTCTGCTGGGAAATATTGCAAAAAGTAAATGGCTGACTGGTTAATTAGTGATTCTTTAGTCTTGTGAGATATGATTCCCTGCAATCTATTTTGAGGAATCCCCGGACTCAGTTCTGTAACTCATCGGAGAGTCACTTGATTGTGTCCTTCATGCCAATCTAGTATTTATAAGTAACATGTAGCACATTTAGGTCTGCAGGAACTTGCATGACATCTCTCCTCATTGGCTTTGCAGAGAGGAGTTTCTTGGGTAATCCACTGATGACAATACCCTCAACTCTCACAGGAATGTGTATGTTTACATTTTATTGATTTAAATTGTTTTTTAACACTTGTATTGTCTATTACTAAGTCTCATCTTGATTTTTATGTGGCTTCCTTCGCTTTTATAGCAAAATACTTTTGTCAAAACTAATAAAAATAAAAAAAGTAAAATATTCTCCAAAAGTTTGGGTGGAAGCTCCTTAGAATGTAGAACAGGTGCATAAGAAAGGATACACAATTTTGGAAGACTAATGGATGCTGCTGGGACTGGCAATGGACCCCTATTTCTTACATACTCGGACAAGCAGAAATTTACCCAAAAATAGTTATTTGATATTTAGTTGTTTTATACTGCAATCACATGCTGACCTTCAGACATGCTGTAAATCTAATACATATTAGTTTGAGATATAAATTCTGAAGACTTCCACACTCGAGGTTTTCAAACATGGCCAAACAATCTCAGACTGTCCTACATTACCAGAGAACTCTGGCTCTGTGCCCACGTAGGAAAGCTTCACAGCACTAGAAATGTTGTTGCGTACTGTCTAAAGATAAACTAGCCTCCTGGAATCTATCCCACAAACACACCCACCATGCTTACACAGCACAACTGCACTCCCACATCACTCAGCAGCAGCAGGTACTGTTCTCTACTCTCCCCCTCTTCCTGTATTGCCTCCACTGACATAACTCTACCTCACCCCTGCAGACTGAGAAGCCCCACATATCCACACCCACTGCTTCCTAATAGGCTGCAATGTCTGTAATAAAGCTACAGCTGTGGATCACAGACAGCGGAAATGTAGAGCAGGACACCATTCATTCTAAGTAGCAGAGAAATGGAGATGTACCCTCTATTGAGAGATGTGAAAATGAGGTTATGATTGTTTTTCACAATCTCCTCAAGCTGTGTTTTACATTTTCATGGGTCCCAGTTAGGCCTAGAGTGAAACATTGCCATTTTCACATGTACACAGGTTTCTTCCTAAAGTTGCCTTCACTCTCACACAATGACTTTTGCCACACATTTACAACCGTGATAGTGCGGATTACTTGCTTAGAAAACAACTTAACAAGAACACTATCATGATACCTTGACACATAATGTATAAGCTTAATACACATATTGTGCAAATGTGAATATTTGTTTCATACAAATGGCGACATAGCTAGCTATAACACATAAACAATGGAGGCCTGATCAAGATCTCGGCCCAAGGCAAGGATGCCTTTTGTTGTAAATAAATGACACCCAGATGATGGACGAAATGCAGAGCAAATCCAACATTCACCCCCCAGTCAAGAGATCTCGGTTAAATCCATCGTTCTTTTGTTCACCATGCAACCCCAGTTTAGACCCAGCCATGTGCAAATCAGTCTTGAACCTGTTCCTCATGGGAACAGTCCAGCCCGAACTGCCAAGCCACAAGTCCTCCCTGGACCGGAAACAAGAATCCTTTGACCGGTTTTGAGGCATCACCCCTCATCAGCCAGGCTATGAATACTGTGGCACAGTGAGCCCGGGAGCCACGTCTGGGCATACCCGACCCACTTAGGGCAAGAAAGTAAAAGACACACAGATGGTGGAAGGAATGCAGAGCAAATCCAACATTCACCCCCAGTCAAGAGATCTGGATTAAATCCATCGGTTTTTTGCTCACCATGCCATCCCAGTTTAGACCCAGCCATATGCAAATCAGTCTTGACCCTGCTCCTCAAGGGAACAGTCCAGCCCAAACTGCCAAGCCAGGTCCTCCTTGGACCAGAAACAAGCATCCTGGGACCGGTTCTGGGGCATAACCCCTTATCAGCCAGACTCGCTTGAATCCAGTAGCACAGTGAGCTCGGGATCCACATCTGGGCATACCCGGCGCACTTAGGGTGAGAAACCAAAAGGCACACAATGATGGACGGAATGCAGAGCAAATCAAACAGTCACCCCCAGTCAAGAAATTTGGGTTAAATCCATTGTTCTGGGGTGGCATGGTGAGCAAAAGAACGATGGATTTAACCCAGATTTCTTGACTGGGGGTGAATGTATGATTTATTGAGCATTCTGTCCATCATTTATTTGCGTAACATGTTTGTTATAAATAAACATCCGTTTCAGGTGTTGGCAGAGGAGCACTTTGCTGTCATTTGCGAGGTCTCAACATGCTGATGCTTCGGTCCATTAGCCTGCTGATATCTCTATGAAGGGTGTCCAGCTCGTCACCACAACGGGGACCTACATTCTTTCCCTTCTGGTAACGGGGGTTGGATAATTCAGTATGGGGATTCTTGTCAGAACACACACACGCCCTAGACACTTATTGATCATTGCATCATATATATTTTACACCAGAATCACGTTGGTACAATAAATATTGAAAACGCCCCACTGTGTATTCCTCGTACATTTCTATGAGTGAAAGAGAGCACTAGTGACTGAGCAAAAGGGTTCTAGATCTGTTACCACGATTCCTGGAGGATCAGGGTTGTCATGTTCAGTGGTTGCCAGAACCATCTGCTACTCACCTAGAGTTAGGGGGGGGGGATTATGGTGCACTGTGAGCTAGGTGGCCTATAGGACACCATATCCTGAGAGGGTGCATGGAATCAGTCAGGCACCATCTCAACGGTTATGATGTCCACAAAAGCGCAGTTCCTACAGTAGGGTGGAAACTACACAACAACATTGCTCTTCATATTGTAGGTTTTCCTAATTCATGTCAGGAATTGAGGACTAACAGCACTCTCTTCTCATTCAGGTGGAGAAATAGTTGCAGAAATTGAAGGACAAAAAAGGTATTCAGAATCGAAATGGCAGATAAGTTATATACATTATTAGAGCAGGCAAATAATGGATAACTCTTAAAACTCTTAAAGAATTATTTGACAGAATAGATTCAGAAGCCATTAAAAACGTGAAGTATGATAAAGGAAAATAGACTCTCAAAGCCAGTGCTGGGTCAGGCCATATAGAAAGAATCCCATGGGACGGTCATCTACAGATGAGTGGTGAATTTATGATTTCAGATCCCCAACTTATTCTTCCAAGTATACATGCAAAGTTTACCACTGACTCACCTGAAGGACCATTGATCTGCTCTTTTCTCTCCAAGTTTAGCGGGGCAGTGCAATAGGCTGGTACGTCTTTTGTGATAAATGCACCCTCTGGTGGGATGACAGCACTTCCTGTAAAACGAAATCTAAGTGTGAACATGGTATTCCTAGTAGACACCTTATTTACTGCCTATTTTCAATAGATAGACTGTTCAGTAGTTTTTAAAAAACAATGTAGCAAGGTATCAGTAAACTACGAAAGTGTGAGTTGCACCCCAGGGTCGTATTAAGCATTTTCATTGTTTGCGCCCAGCACACCTTTTAAAAGGTGCGCCGGGCGCAATCAATGAAAATGCACCCTATTAGGATGAATGGGTTGCCCCAGGGCAGCCGTGAACTAGCGTTGCCCAGGGATCAGCGCATTCAGGTGAAAATACGGAGTGGCTGCTTGCATAGGACCCCTTTTCCCCCTCCAGATTCTGCTCTCAGGGGACTCTCAGGGGGCGCACTCACCTAGAAGGTGAGCACGCCCCCTGAGAGCTTCTTTGCTTCTGCGCCCATCTGTAATATGGCGCGGACGCAGATGCAAAGGAATTACCTCATTTGCATGGGGCACGCCCCTATGCAAATGAGGGAATGCCCCCTGATGGTGGCGCTGGCACTTTAAGTGCTCCAGCGCTATCGGTATTACTGAAGGGGATGCACAAGCGTCTGAGCCCCCTTCTGTAATACCAAAGTGCCCGGGGGCGCGCAAAGCGGGTGCAAACGTCCGTTGCGCCCCCGGGGCACTTACTGTAATACGGCCCCAGGCCACTTCTCTGCCTTTCACCTGTGTCATGTGCTTTCACTGAATGGTGGGCTGAATGTGTGGGTGTTTATCTGAGTCTCTTTCACTGTAAAGCTCCTCCCTTTTCTGCCCTATATGTCATGGCTATTTTTAAGTCTAGCTATTGACAGCTGTAGTTCTCTTGCACAGATGTAACAATCTATACAGACAAACAGGCAAAATATCAGATCCCTGCAGTCACTGGATATTGGCATTGTCATTCACATATTGATCATGCAACATTCATAGTCACTGGTTGATTAACTGTCTTTGATGGCATATCGAGTTTTGTCAGTGCATCGGCATATGCTCACATCAGACAAAATCTGCATCTATGGGGAGATCTCAAGTCGTTTGTTGTCAGTAAGTCAGTGTATCATAGTTGAAGGTGCTGATGTGCATGGTCCTGAGCCAGTAAGTGGCCCCAAAACTTATGAAGCTTGCTGTGTCTGTTTGATGTGGAATCCCTGTGTCCGCCTCTTCCACCCCTAGCGCCACAAGATTCCTGTCATGGGCTATGGAATGCTAGCAGTGTGTTTCATCTTGCCACGAAGTAATAGCACTCCAGCCGATGTTGTGTAAAAGCGGGTTTAGTAGAAGAAACCAGTAACAACACCAAACAGGTCTAGTTTAATCCTCCGCCCCTTTCCAACTGCCAGTCCACAACCCTCAGCATTCTACTAGAACCATATGACATGATGCCCCACTGTTACATCACTGCCACAGCAAGGCCCATAAAACATAACACAATGCCTCAGGCTTCAAGGCTCCCCAGGCCCAAAATCAATAAAAACGGTTAGCTCAAAAAACAGTGATTCGAGGAACAGCAAAAGACAGCCTTGAGTCTGCCTAATGGTCTAGGCCTCCCACACAATTAATAGAATCACCCGGTCAATTCAGTATGATCTGTTGCTGGATGTTCAGGGAGATACTCATGAGGAGGAGGATGATGAGGTGAGGAGAGCGAAGAGTGGGGGAGAGGAGATAAAGGAGTTGAAGCTAGTCAGTTTTTGGTGGACTAGGCAGGTGCAAACGATCCACCTCAGGAGAATGCGGGGAGGGTTGCTCCTCTAGTGGATAACTGTATTGTACAAAGCTGTTGGAGGTCAATTACACATGCTGCAAATTTTGCCTTTCATACTCTCAATAATATTATAGACTTATGTATGGTAGTCGACACAATAATCACATCATTTATGGCAACGTCCCCTTGACATATTTCAATGTGACTGTGATGTTAACCTGTTGTGCCATCTGAGCTCAACTGAGATTAAAATTTTAAGAAATGGTCTGCAGGTGCCTAGAAGCTGCACATCCTTGGAGTGCTGACCCTCTGACACATAAATCCCACTTGTGACAGCCACAGAAATGAGGAAAGTAGGAGGGGTCCAAGAATGTTTTAAAAGTCACATTGGTGAGAGGGGTCAAAGTGACTGAAGTAGGAAAAATTAGGCCATCCTCAAATTCCACCGATGCATATATAACAAAGACTCGATGATCACGCTCTCAAACACCAACAATTCAGGACAGCATTATACACTCACTTATCCTTTCACCCCTGGACTTACTTATCCATCCATGCACTCAGCCACAAATGTAGTCACCCACTCATGTTCTCACTCACCAACACATCTAGTACATAACCTGTTCATCACCTATGCAATCTCCCATTTATTTATTGAATTGTTTATTAGCTGTTTTATATAGTGAGAACAGACACAGTGTGTGACAGCTCATCCTATTCAATCCCTTTTTAAGCTGTTTCTAAGCTACAGATCAAAGGGTGAGCACAGCATATAATATACAAGAAGTGGAGTACAGGACTCTTGCACCAAACAACATCTTCTCTGGCACATCAGTGACCATTATAATAAAAAGTATGACTGAAATTGTAAATGGACTGACAAAGTATTCCACATTGAGGTTAGTGTCATACATGAAAATGCACATGAAATGAACAATTTATCAGCAAGGACAGTAAGAACACCTATATTCAAGGTAATCTTTGTGCTAATTAGAGAAAAATTCAACAAAGAGAAAGAAGTTGTTACATATCCTTTATAAGGACAGAAGGAGTGGGAACGACAGATTGTTCTGTTCTGTTTTTTAATGAAACGCAAGATGTGTTTGTCCTCATGCTTGGAGGGACGGTGTCCCAAACCCTGAGTGCACTCCCCGAAAAGGGTTGTTTCAGTGTCTCATTCTTCTTGAATGATTGGATTTTGATACGCAGGATGTATGTGCTCCACAGTTGGTGTTGGGCCGTTGTAATATCAGTTTCTTCGGATAGGATGGCGTACGTCATTGAAGCGACTTGAGATGCAAGCTTATTTCAAAACAATTCAAGCCTAATGGAAAGTAATTTTAAAGTCATCAGGATGGGGGCAATATGATCCAATGGGCCCAGGGCGTGCCTATCCGCTGCCTGTAGGGTTGCCTTAAGAGGGGTTAGGTGTATTTTAGGGAATTCTACAAGAAGGGATTGCCCAAAGGCAAGTCTCGTTAATACTAGGACTGGATAACTTGTTTGAAATCATCTACAGGGAGGAAGGTTCTATTGGATGTGATTAGCCTGAGTTGATGCTGCACCCTCTTTGACGAAAGCGTTGATGTGATTTTGCCAGTTCAGATTTGTATATAAGTAGGAGCATATGATTTAGAGCATCAAACAATGACTGGATTTTGCAGTTTGAAACAGTTTGGACCGGAGAGAAGAAGGAAACCAGTCTTAGGGGGATTAAGCAGGCATGGAGCCTTAACATCCTGTTTTGAATTTCGGCCAGGGCCTGGGCATTATCAGAGGAACGTTTAAGGTAGAGCTGAGTTTAGCAATGTAGAAGTGATAAGAAATATTTGAATGTTTAAGAGAGGAGGCTAATGGTTTTCTATAACGATTGAAAAGAGGAAGCCAGAATTGACCCTTGAGGACACCTTGGGGGAGAATGGGTTAATCGGATGGAGAAATGCTGGTTTATTTGCTGAGATCTATTTTCAAGGTATGGTGATAGCCAGATGAGGACTGTGCTATCCAACCATGTTCTATACGCGAGGATTCCCTGTTGAGCAGCCTGGTCTGAAATGTCTAAGGATTCCATTAGTTCCAGTGAGAGAAGGAGGCAGGAAAGTTTTTTTCTAGAATGCAAAAGGTATTGCGAGCTATCCTGAGAAGAGTGGTTTTCGTGGAATCCAGATTGTAGCTCACCTAGTAGATCACTTTGATTAATGGAAAATTTGAGATACATCTAAATCCAGCTTTCTAGTATTCCTACAAGGAAAGCAAAGGTTTGTTACAGAATGGGTGGACGTTATTACAAACACCTGGTTTAGCACCTGTTCGATCTCCTGTTTGGGGGTCCTATCACGTCTATTGACAATTTAGGAAAAGAATACAATATCCCTCAAGCCCACTACAGCAAATACTTCCAGTTACCTCACTGTGTCCAATGACAGCCAGGCACTGCACCTGTTTAACTTTAGCTCTCTCAGGTCCCCCACTACATACAGACGTGTCAGATCTCTATCTGACCCAAATAGATAATCTATTCACCTGCCCAAATATCTGTGCTCTCCGGTTTTGTTAGGAAAACCACCTTTCAAATCAGTTCCTGGAAGAGAACTGGTCGCTCTCCTTCAATACCATAATATTGATTTGATGGAGGACTATTTGAAAGTTTGCAATTTCAAGATTCTCCTTCAATGGCACTGCTTACCAGCCAAGTTACAAAGAGCAGACCTATGTTACGCTTCTAAATACTGAAGGTGTAAGGTATCTGGTTACGACAAAGATCATGTTTTATGGGACTGCCTGTTACCGGCAAGTGGCAAGTTCCTGGACAAAAACAGGGAGCAAGATAAAAATGGAGCTTGACATTACTGTACAGCAAAAAACAGTGTACTTACAAGATACCTCTGATGTCCTGACCCAATCTTTCCATGTTGAGAGATATTTTTTCATGGAATTGGCATTGGCTGAAATGGGCATCGCATGTCACTGAAGGACAGCAACACTACCCACACAAGACCTGGTTGCATGGCATGTTGAATATGGCCTCTTATGATAAGACATTCTACAAACTGAATGACCGAATGGCACAGTTTGACCACATATAAGGCAGGTTTCCTAGACCACGACAATTGAGCTGTGCAAGGGAATATGGTTGAGTATTCAGCACATTTTCCATCTTCCTCCCAAAGCCAGTCATTAGTCACCCTGCATAGTCACTCAACGAGTAGACTTGCTCGATCATGGAATGGCACTTTTCATGTGGCTGAGCTGTTACTATCCCTGAGATCTGTACGAAGTGTCCCCAGTGTAGGAAACTGGAATTTAGTTGCAGTTGTCCCCCACTTTTTGCCCCTTTTTTGACTACTAGAAGCTGGTTCAACTCCGACAGTGCACTAAGGCCTGCTAACCAGACATCAGTGCCAGTGCTCTTATCCCTAAAACTAGTTAAAGTCTCATTGTAACCCAATTGGCTAGTACTGTAGCACCCCTATAAGTCCCTAGTAAACGGTACTCATGGTAACTAGGACATGGGTACTAAAGAGGGTCCATAAAGTATTATGCCAGCCTAGGAGACTCACACACAAATTGCATGCAGGCTGCAATTGCATGGTGTATGGTGCACTCCATGGTGCAATCCATGAGAGAAAACCCGACATGGCACACTCATGTGCCATGCCCAAATCACTGCAGGTAATATATGCAAGTCATCCATACAGCAGGCTTTATAGCCCTAAGTCAGGGAGCATTATATAACAAGTGAGCTCCTGTGCTGTCTAGTTCCATTACTTGATGGGACAAGTGAGCAGGGAAGCCATCTTAAGTATATGTATAGGGCACTAGTCATTACGAGTTCCCCAGCTACATGATGGCTTTACTGAAACCTACGGTGTTTGGTATCAAACAATTGATCTTAATAAATCTGTACTGTCGCCAGTACAAGATTTATAATGACATGCATCCTGAGGGCACCTAAGAGGTGCCCCCTGAAAAACCTACCACTATCTAGTGTCCAGGCTGACTGGTATCAACCAGCCTGCCACTGCAGATGGGTTTCTGACCCCCTTCAGGTGACAGCCCACGCTCTCTGAGGCCAGAAACAATGCCTGCTCCGGAGGAAGTTTTTCACACCTCCTTCAGCAGGATGGCTAGTGACTAAGCATATTAAGGCCAAGGGCTTCAAAGCCCCTGCTGCCTTTGATATGCGCCCCCGGCTTCCCCAAGACCTGGGAGATGCCACCTCTTACCCTGAGGCCCATTTGGCACCAGGACAGGAGGGAAATTAGCTATGCAAGTAGGCGTGTTGTACCACCAGGCTAGTCACACACCTAAGGTGGGCTACCTGACGTGCTCCACGAAAGAAGTGTTCCACCACCTTGCTTTAGGTGGAATTAGGACCTCTGGGACAAGGTTATGCCCACTCCCCACAGGAGGTGGTCATATAGGCGGTGTAGTGACCCCAAGTGTAAGTAGCCCATTGGCTACTATCCTTCACTCCCCTTAAAACCCCTAAATTGAGTATTTATGTGGCCCCCCTGACACCAGGAAAGGAAAATGCTACTTACCAGTATGCATCTGTTCTTGGCATGTAGAGCTGTAGAGTTGTATACTTTAGCATAGATCGCCATCTGGTGTTGGGCTCGGATGTTTGCACTTTGTTTTTGTTCGAAGAAGTGTTTGTAGTCATGAGATAGGTGACTCCTCCTTATGGTGATAGTGCGCATGGGCATCAACTCCATCTTCAGATTGTTTTTCGCCATAAAGGGTGATGATGGAGTTAGTAAGAGAATAGAAAAGAATGTCCATGTAATGTATCTAAATAAGATAATACTGCAACAGATAAAGGTACCCGGGGAGGTGGGTGGGCGTATACAACTCTACAGCTCTACATGGTCACCTGATTACTAGGGGTATCAAAGGCCAGGGTTAGGGCGTCTCAGCCCGGGCGTCGAGGCTAAGGGCAGAGAGGACAAGGGTGAGTGCCTGTTTGAACCTGTTTAAGGGCAGAGAGGACAAGGGTGAGTGCCTGTTTGAGCCTGTTCGAGACGGGCCAGGGCCAGGAATGCTGCCCATCTTCCCATTAATTAATGTGTCTATTACTTTTCTCCTGAAAAAGCATATCTAATGCACTACCCTATTTCACATCCGCTAGCTCTATCAATATTTTTAATCTGCATATACTTACCTCCTTTATGCATCTATATACTCTCAATGTACTTATGGATCTATATATTTATCACTTTCTTCTAATTTAGCATTTCCAATGCACTACCCTATTTCTCAGCCTATACTTCCCTCAATATATCTTCTAGCCCAACTTTTTGACTCATCTCAAACTTCTTTCTACTACTTTTTCCAATTCACTACCCTATCTCACCCTATACATCTATCACTATATCCTCTACACCCACTCTCTCATTTATCGCAAACGCCATACCACTACTATGTTCCCCAAAATAACCCTTTCTTGACTCTCTCCTACTCTACCCCTCCTTGTATCTTCTGACACCTCCTTTACTGTACCAATGCCCAAGACAAACCTTTCTAAACTCTTCCCTCTGACTCTTCCCCTCCAAAAACCCTTTTTACTCATCAAAAAGCCTCCTCCTACTGCTATGACCTACAAAAGAAATCTTTCACTCTTCTATCCCACAACTATCCTTTTCAATCAAAATAACAGACTAGCATGTTCACTTCACTAATTCCATATTCCACTATACTAATTCACCACTAATCCTTTATGGGTTCCAGAGTAGCGTGCTACTCGCCAACAAAGCGCTTCAACACCCACCAGGGGTAACAGGCGCTATATGAATGCAAACCTTTCTTTCCCTTCTATCCCTCCACTATCCTTCTCACTCCAAATAACTGACTAATATCCACCACTCAAATTACTTTCATATTTCACCATACTAATTCACCACTAATCCTTTATGGGTTTCCGGAGTAGCGTGCTACTCGCCCAAAAAAAAAGCAATTCAACACCCCATCAGGGGTTAGAAGCGCTATATATATGCAAACCTTTTTTCCCTCTTCTATCCCTCCGCTATCCTTCTGAATCCAAATAACTGACTAACATATCCACCACTTAAAATTTACTTGCATGTTTCACTATACTAATTCAACACTAATCCTCTATGGGTCCCGGAGTAGCGTGCTACTCGCCGAAAAAGTGCTTCGACGCCTCGTCAGGGATAGTAAGCGCTATACAAATGCAATTACAATACAATACAATACAATACATGCCAAGAACAGATGCATACTGGTAAGTAGCATTTTCCGTTCGAGGCATATGCGCTGTAGATTGTATACTTTAGCATAGACTATACAACAGTTTTCCTCCCTAGCGGTGGCAACCTGTATCTGTTGCAGTGGTCTGAAAAAGTGTTCTTAGTACAGCCTGGCCCACAGTAGCTTGTTGTTTTGCTTGCACATCTACACAATAGTGTTTAGTGAAAGTATGTGGTGTAGACCAAGTTGCTGCTTTGCAAATGTCATCTAGGGGAATGTTCCCTAAGAATGCCATAGAAGCCCCTAGTTTGCGTCTGGAATGAGCTCTAGGGAAAATAGTTAATGTGCGTTTAGCTTTAAGATAGCATATTTGGAAGCATTTAACAATCCACCTTGCAATTCCTGTTTTTGAGATGGGATTGCCTTTGTGAGGTGGGGAGAAAGCTACAAAGAGTTGTTTTGTCTTTCTAAAGGGGTTTGTTCTTTCGATGTAGTAGAGTATCGCTCTTTTAATGTCTAGCGTGTGGAGAGCGCATTCTGCCACTGAGTCTGGTTGAGGGGAAAAAACTGGAAGTTCAACCGACTGATTAAGGTGGAAGGCAGATACTACTTTAGGCAGAAATTTTGGGTTTGGCCTAAGAACCACTTTACTATGGTGTATTTGTAAAAATGGTTGTTGTATGGTTAATGCCTGGAGTTCACTAACTCTCCTAAGGGACGTGATAGCTACCAGGAAAGCTACTTTCCAAGTAAGGAACTGTAACTCGCATTTGTGTAGAGGTTCGAATGGGGGACCCATAAGTCTGGTAAGGACTATATTGAGATTCCATACAGGAGAAGGTGGAACTCTGGGTGGAATTATTCTTTTAAGTCCTTCTATAAACGATAGCAGGTACTCTAAACAAAGACAAATGTTGTCTGTTTTGGAGGTAAGCAGCGATTGCAGCCAGATGTAGCCGTATAGATGTGTATGCTAGGTTACATTGTTGTAGATGCAAAAGATAACAGATAATGTTTTGGATGGATGCATCTAGCGGATCGATTTTGTTGTTTGTACAGTAAATGACAAATCGTTTCCACTTTGCCGCATAGCATGCTCTAGTGGTAGGACGTCTGGCCTCTTTAATGATATTCATGCAGTCTGGCGGGAGATTGAGGTAGCCAAACTCTAGGACTTCAGGAGCCAGATCGCAAGATTGAGTTGATTGGGATCTGGATGCCTTATGTCCCCATGGTTCTGAGTGAGGAACTTGGGGGAGAGGTACAGCTTTTGATGAGGCACTACTGAGAGTTCCAACAGGGTTGTGAACCATGGTTGGCGTGCCCATGTTGGAGCAACTAGGATCATTGTGAGGGAGTGTTGTTTGAGCTTCCGAACCACTAATGGAATGAGCGGGAGAGGCGGAAAAGCATATGCAAATTTGCCTGACCAGTTCATCCATAGCGCATTGCCTTTGGACAATGGGTGTGGGTATCTGGAGGCGAAGCTTGGGCATTTTGCGTTTTGGTGTGTGGCGAACAGATCTATATGTGGATGAACCCACATGTGAAAGAATGGAAGGAGAACTTGAGGATGAAGTTCCCATTCGTGGATCTGTTGTGTTTGACGACTGAGCAGTTCGGCGATCTGATTGTGTACTCCCGGGAAATGTTGCGCGAGGAGGTATATGTTTTGAGGAATAGCCCATCTCCATATGCTTTGTGCTAGTCGTGAAAGCTGAAGAGAGTGTGTCCCCCCTGTTTTTGTATGTAGTACATTGCTGTCATGTTGTCTGTACGTACCAAGACAGCTTTGCCTACTAGCAAGAGTTGAAAAGACTTTAGTGCTAGAAAGATTGCCAGTAACTCCAGGTGATTTATGTGGAGTTGTTTTTGTTGCTGGGTCCATATGCCTTGAACAGTTTGGTTTTGGAGATGAGCTCCCCAGCCGGTGAGCGATGCGTCTGTTGTTAGCACTATCTGTGGAACCGGGTCGAGGAACGGCCGCCCTTTGGACAGGTTTTGTGTGTTCCACCACTGCAGAGAGCGATGTGTGCAGCTGTCCACCAACACCAGATCTGACAACGGACCTTGAGCCTGGTTCCACTGATGTGCCAAACATTCCTGTAATGGCCGCATCTGGAGTCTTGCATAAGGGACGATGAGGATGCAAGAGGCCATCGTTCCGATTAACTGCATAAAGACTCGAGCTGGCAATGAGTGTTGAGGCTGAAATTGGGATATTAGAGCCTGCATGGTGCGGATCCTGACTGGATTGGGGTATGCTAGGGCTTTTGAGGTGTCCAGAGTGGCTCCTAGATACTGTTGTATTTTGGATGGTTGAAGGTGAGACTTGGTGAGGTTTACTGTGAACCCCAAGTCGTGAAGTAATTGGATGGTTTTGTGTGTGTATTGTACACAAGTGTTGTGAGACTTGGCTTTTATGAGCCAGTCGTCCAAATAAGGAAACACGTGGATGTGTTGCCTTCGTAAGTGAGCTGCCACCACTGCGAGGCATTTGGTGAAGACTCTGGGTGCTGTGGTTACTCTGAATGGGAGGACTTTGAACTGATAGTGTTGACCGTCTACTATGAACCTGAGGTATTTTTTGTGAGAGGGATGAATAGGAATATGAAAGCAGGCGTCCTTTAGATCCAGAGTGGAGAGGAAGTCACCTTGTTGAAGTAGTGGGAGCACCTGTTGGAGAGTGACCATGAGTAACCATGTGGAAGTGGTCTGATTGAATGTAGAGGTTTAGGGGTCTGAGGTCTGAGGTCCAGTATTGGCCTGAGAGAGCCGTCCTTTTTTGGGATTAGAAAATAGAGCGAGTAAACCCCTGTGCCCTGATGATGTAAGGGGACTGGTTCTATTGGTTTTTTTTTGTAAGAGATAGAGAATCTCTTGTTTTAGAAGGGTCAAATGTTCCGTGGACATTGGACGGTGTTTGGGAGGGATGTGTGGGGGATTTGATGTGAGTTCCAGGCAGTAACCATACTGGATAATTTGTCTCACCCACCTGTCTGTGGTGATGGAATTCCAGACAGGTAGGAACTGTGATAGACGTCCCCCGACAGGTGTGGAGTGGTCGGGGGGAAGTGGAGGGAAGTCACTGCTTGGTGGTAGGGGAGGTGCGGGTGTTGTTACCGCGTCCTCTTCCCTTATTGTTGTTGCCCCTGTATCCTCCCCTAAAATATCCTTTTGAAAAGGAACTTTGATTGGGGCTTTTAAAAGATGAGGAAGGTTGCTCTGATGTATTGGTTTTGGAGCCACCCCTATAAAAGGAGCGACGAAAGGAACCTCTATGGGAAGGTGATTGCCAGGCCCCCATAGATTTTGCAGTCTCTGTATCTTTTTTCATCTTTTCTAAAGATGTGTCGACTGTAGGCCCAAAGAGATGTTCTAGGTCGAAAGGCTGATTAAGAATGCTGGTTTGTACCTCTTGTTTGAAACCGGATATCCGGAGCCAAGCGTGCCTGCGTAACAAAACGCTGGTATTAACGGCACGAGATGCGGTATCAGCGGCATCAAGAGCACATTTAATGGATGTATTTGTAATTAATTTACCTTCTTGTATTAGGTCATTTGCCTTGTCCTTATATTGGTCAGGGAGATGCTGGATAAGCTTCTTAAGCTCATCATAGTGAGCTGTGTCATATCTTGCCAGCAAAGCTTGGGTGTTGGCAATTCTCCAATAATTTGCAGCTTGTGACGCAATACGTTTTCCGGATGCGTCTAAAAGTTTTGATTCCTTGTCAGGAGGTGGGGCGTCGCCTGTGGTTTGTGAATTGGCCCTTTTACGTGCATTAGACACCACAAGGGAGTCTAAAGGGACCTGACCCTTGATGTATATTGGGTCGTTAGGAGCTGCCTTATATTTTTTATCTATTCTAGGGTTAAGAACCCTGGCCCTGACGGGGTCTTTAAGTACTTCTGGTGCTTGTTTAAGTAAGCCCTTCAACATTGGTAGGGTGTGTGTGGACTTTTGTGGCTGAGCGAAAGTTTCTAATAGGAAGTCCTCCTCTAGGGGTTCTGAGTGTAATTGTACCCCGTGATATTGTGCAGCCCTGGTGATTAGTTGCGCAAACCCCACATTGTCATCTGGAGGGGATGGGCGAGAGGGATATAGGTCCGGGTCATTTTGTAGATCCGGATCAGTATTATAATCCTGCCAGGGATCTGGATCTTGTGGGATGGTATGTGCGTCGTCATCATCCCCTTGTGGATTTGTGTTCCCATCCCTATCCCCATCCCCGTCCCCACCCCCATAATCACTATCCTCATCTAGTGGGGGAGGTGAAAGTGATGGTTGTGGGGAATGTACTGGAGAAATTAACAGATTGGGATCAGTAGGAGGAGGAAAGGGTGGGGGAGGTGGAAGAGGCGGAGAGGTAATAGTGCCTATATTTTTTTTTTTTAGGAGGAACTGGAAAATCTTGTGAATAGTCCGGTTTCCTTTTTGGTGTGGAATAATATATCCAGTCTCTGGGTCAATATGTATTGTTTTCTGCTTTGGATCTGGAAGATCTGGTACAGAAGGGTGTTTGGGTCCAGTGTCTTTTTTCGGAGCGGAAGATTTATGGACCGTATGTTTTTTTGCCTTATGAGGGGTTTTATCCTGTTTAGGCTCAGGTGTAGGAGTTTTCGGTTTGGGACGTTTTTCGGCTCCGACGACTTTGGTTTAAGCTGTTTCGGCTCCGAAGGCTTGGTTTTTGACTGTTTCGGCTCCGAAGGCTTATCTTTTGGCTGTTTCGGCGCCGAGGCTTTCGTCGTCGAAGATGTTTTCGGCGCCGGTGGTGGCACATTTATGTGTTTGGGCTTCGGTGCCGAAGGTGTTTTCTCGGTATTGGAGTGGGGTTGGCTCGAGCCTGAGCCGGAAGGCTTGTCTTTCGATTTCATTGCCGGGCCGGAGGGCGGGGCGTCTGAAATATTTGGCCGGTGTGGACCTAGGCCCGAGGGCGAAGGTGTTACCGGAGCCTCTTGTGTGGGAGTGGGTAGGACAGGGGCCTTGGTACTCACGGACCGCTGAGCTGGAGTGACTGCGTCGTCGACGTCATCAGCCTCGGAGACTGAGATCTGTTCTTCCTCGGCTCCTTGTTCTGGAAGGGTATCGGGACCTGGTTCAAAGATGTCCGGAATCGAAGCGCTTCCCCGGGACATTTCGTGGCGTCGGGCCCGACGATCACGGATGGTTTTCTTGGACCTGAAAGATGAACAGGCCTCGCAGGTGTTCTCTTCGTGCTCCGGAGAGAGGCACAGATTACACACCTCGTGTAGGTCCGAGTTTGGAAACTTAGCACCACACTGGGGACATTTTTTAAAGGGAGTCCGTTCCATTGACGTCCAACGTGGTGGGCGCGGGTAGGCCCAACGGCCCGCGTCGAAGTCTAGGACAAGTAGTTTGATTGTAGAAGATGCGCGTCAAAAGGGGAACGCGATCGAGACAATACCGTCGAGAGGTGAGTGATTGCGCGTCGAAGGGGGTTTCGATAACAACACCGACCTGGAGCGCAGCAATTCACATCCGAACCCGATGGCGGAAAAAAACAATCTGAAGATGGAGTCGATGCCCATGCGCACTATCACCATAAGGAGGAGTCACCTATCTCGTGACTACAAACACTTCTTCGAACAAAAACAAAGTGCAAACATCCGAACACAACACGAGATGGCGATCTATGCTAAAGTATACAATCTACAGCGTATATGCCTCGAACAGAGATTTACCTGATCAAAGAAGAACAAGGACAAAGAAGAGCCGAAGAAGGCAAGAACCGTGGGCTAGCTCGGGACTTGGCCCCAAACACTGTCTGCTTGCTCCTGTCTCAACTATTGCAAAGATTCGACTTGTCCTGCAGCTGTGTATCTTCCAATAGCCTCGAGGGCTGCCTACACTTCGCCAACCTGTCAGCATATCCCTTGAAGTGGAGGAGCCACTTCCCTGCAGCCTGAAGGCACTGACCGCAACGTCCGGTTCACCGATCTGCTGACCACCAAGTCCACAGATGCAGCAGCCACCCAGGAGGAGGTCACTGTGCTCCAGGAGGTCATATTCGTCTCCCCGTCAAGTTTAGAGATGCCAGGACCCCCAGGAGCCACCCTACACCAATACCTAGGGCACCAGACCCCTTGCAGCAACCAAGGCTTTTCAGTGTCCAGCCTGGACACCAACACAGCCAAGACCTACCTACTGACGTGGAACGCTCTCTTCAGAGAGGCCATCTTCGAGAGTGGCCCTGTTGTCCCCATCTTCAGGGCGACCTAACAAGTGAAAGCCTCCAATGCAAGCAACCTGCCGAACAAAACACCTCCACAGCCCAAGTCCATACCTACCGCCAATGCACCCTTGCCCCAGAGACCCTCAAGAACCGAGCACTCCTTTTGGTTCCGAAGGACTTGTTCCCAAGTCCCCCCTTGCAACATTTTTCTGCTACGGGTTTTCCTCCATAGACTTCAGCGATAGAGTTCAAGGCTACTCTTGCGACTAGCACCTCTGCACCCAGACACACCAGGGCAGGTAAACCAAAACTGCGGGTGGTCCTGAGGACCTTGGCCCCTAGTTACCTTAAGTCCAGAAGAACAACCCTGCAACTCTTTTACAAGTGCCCCTGTGCAGTATATGTTTCTCCCATAGGATAACATTACAGCGTTCGAGGCTCATGCCTCAAATCTGACAGCTGTATTTTCAGTGTTTCTGAAAAAACTAACTGGAAAAGTACTTATCTAATCTCATAGATCTCAGTGTCTAAATTAATATAAAAATCTATATTATTTTTCTAAATTGGTGTCGGATTGTCTTATTGAGAGTGTGTCTCATTCATAGACTCTGTGTGTACAACAAATGCCTTACACTCTGCTCTAATAAGCCTAAGGCTGCCCAACCACACTACCACAAATAGAACACCTTGAGATTGTTAAAGCAAGCCCCTGTACACTAATAGGGGATACCTGGACTCTCTGCACAGAGCACCACATTTTGGTACACTATATAGAGAGCCAGCTTCCTACACCCAGTATTAGTAATTTTACTATTTAGATACGCATTTGCTCTGACTCAAGTGAGACCAAAAAGCAGAAAAGATAAAACTGAATTAGTAGTAATGTATTCGCTCTCTGATACAGAGGAACTATCCAAGCAGGCACTGAGAAGGAGGACATGTGGCGTTTGAGGAGGTATTGGCACATGTGTGTCTTTCCTAGCTATTACGACTCTGGTTTGTTTACTTGTCTACTGAGATGGCTCTTTGAAGTAAAGATTTTGTAGTACATGTCGGACTATTATTTATCATTCTATTAGTGTCTTGTCGATTTAATTGCAGTTATTAGCCATGCAATGTTGTGTTGCAATATTTGCCCTGATCGCACAAATGACAATAGATTCATTTGTATGGTGTTCTGTTGTAAACAAAACAAAGAACTGCTATAAAAAAATAGAAAGAGTATGAACTAACCTATTTTTAGACACTTCAAAACTGTGACATGGAGGTATTAATGGGGTTCTGCCAGTAAGGCCTAACAAAAGAGCATATTTCTCTGAGGATGGTAAGGGTTCTATAAAATGTAAGGATGTTCTAGTACTGTGGTGCTGAGTAAATCAATGTGTGTGATTTTTGTGAAGAATGACCAGTTGGGCTTAGATTTCAAGATGGTGTTAATGCTCTCAAAGGGCCAATGGGGATGTGCGAGAGAGAGTTTAATCTTTCTAATTTATCCTAAAAAAAGACAGAAAACATCTCATGTTTATAATGTGTTCACCTTGATTCGAAGGGAGACAGTAGTTTTCCTGGATGGTTTGCTGAAACATCCATCCACCTAGTCACTCACTGATTAATTTATCTTTGAACTCACTCGATACTCATGTGAGATCTGAAGTGAAAGGGAATTTTCCTTTGTCCCTCACAACTAGCCAATTGGTGGTTTAGGCTTCCACAAAATCAAGAAATGATACGCTATGGGTTAGAGTGACTTGGGCTCCACAGACTCTCAGGACTGGATTCACAAAGGTAATTTACACTTTTTAAAAATGCACACTTTTGAGTAAGTTTACTATTTTTGCTTATTCGCAAAACAAAGTGTAGGTTATTTCTATAAAAACAGTAGTAAGTCCAGCACTACACATGGCCAACCACTGCTACTGCAACACCCTTATATAGGAAATAATGGAGGTGGGAAATTCAAATAAAACTTCATAGGAACTACTGTTAAATTAAATAATATAAATATTTAAAAATATAAATACAATTTATTGTTAAAAATATCTAAAGAAAACTATAAATTTATTATTTAACTATATCATATTTTAATATAATTTTAAATCAAACAATGTAGCAGTAATCTTTATTAACTACGTTAATTTAAATTAATTTTAGAGACCACTTTTAATACTTATTACTGTATAATAAAATATGTTTTTCCTAAGGTTTAAATTTATTTTGTACTTTAAACTTCCGAAAAGTAATTTCAATTTAAAATATTTCTTTTAATTAAACATTCATTTCAAAATTAAGTTAATGATGCTATTGCATAGCACTTTTCTTTATTGTGTTATACATTTAAAATAGATTTATAAAATGAATGTACATTCATATTTAACATAATTATTTTTAATATTCATTTTCTGCAGTTCGGGTGGAGATCCCAGCATGGTAAAGTATAAGGAAAAATACAAAAATTGTGAATAAGCAAAAAGTAGTGAACTTACTCAAAACTGTAAATTACTCAAAAGTGTAAGTAACCTTTGTGAATCAGGCCCTCAGTTCTGAAAGTCACTTATTAAGTTGTTATCTGATGCTGATTTGTAGAGCGTACTATCACCCAGTGGGGTTTCCTAATGCTGAGCAGGTGGAAGTCTGGTCAACCCTAGGGAATAGTGACTGCTCAAAAAGCCAAGTCTTCAGCTCCTTGTGGAATTCAATAAGTGAGGAGGAGGCTCTGATGTGTACAGCCAGGTCTATTCATGATTTAGGAGTGAGATAGGAGAAGGTACGTCTGCCGATCTGATTTTCTATATGCGTGGGATGTGTCCAGATGAGCTGAGAAGTTTGGAGGGTTTGTGGAAGCAGAGGTGTTTGGTAAGGTATCCTGGGCCATTGTTATGTATATTATGCACATTTCTAGAATGCACTATCACCCGGGAGGGGATCCTGGCACTGAGCAGGTGTGAGCCAGGTCAAACCTAGGGCCTAGTGGGACTAATATTGGAAAGGCCAGGTCTTCAGCTTCTTGCGGAAGTGAAGAAGTGAGGAGGCTGTTATGTGAGGCAGCAGACAACAATCGAGGAATTTTCACCACTAGAAGATAGGGTGCTGAGTGAACTGCTAACCAAAAAAGGGATCTCCCTGATATATAGGAAAATCATGTGGAACTCCCCAAATGCAATGATCAAATGGAGAACGGACTGTGAGAGGGACGTAGGCCACCTTGAGGACAGGGAGTGGGAGGAGGCCCTACAAGCCCCACAACAAGTCTCCATAAGATTGGGGTTTCGCCTGATACAGTTGGGGATACTGCACTGATCGTATTACTCTAGGCAAACACTACACAAGATGGGGAGGGCTATCTGCAACAAATGCAGCAGGGGGTTGTGGTGATTGTCAGTGTTAGCTCTGTTAGTCCCAATGTGAAATGCTCTTCACAGTGGGACTCCACAAAGATCACTATTTCAGTTCTTGGTGGTAGTGTCTCAGGGTGACATTCTTTGAGCGTGCTCCTGTCTGCATTGTCCTGGCTCATTCTCTGTGTGTGCTCCAGTTGTTTGCAATGAGGTTTCATCAGTCTGATTTCCTCCATGTACCAACTGCCTGGGATCTAAATCTTGCTGTATTGCTGTGTTTAAAGGGAGCAAGGGAGTTGGCACAGGAGGTGATCCAATGGTTGAAATTCTTTATGGCTTTTGGGAGGCTGTTACTGTGTTCGGGTGGGTGTTGAGAGCGGATTCCAGTCCTTATCAGTGGTGCTGCTTCAGTTTTGGCGGTCTGGGCTAGCAGTGGTGTGTGTGCGTTGGACCATAAAAAGGATGAGGGAGTGGTCTGTCCAGGAGATTGGTGTGGGCTATTTGACTTGGATGTTGTTGAAGGTGGTAAAATAGGGCCCACAAGGTTGTCCAGCAAGGTGGGAAGGACCCCTTTACTCGTTGGGTGAAGCTCAGGCTTCCAAGGTATTCGATGAGAGGGATCAACGTGGTCTTCTCGGTGGAATTTCAGGTCTCTAACTAGGATGTATTTGCAAGCGTTGAGGGCGAGTGTTGCAATGAAGTCTGTGATGGTGTGGTAAAGTTGGTGCACAGTCCAGGTGGTCTGTACATGAAGGTTCCTTTTAGGTTGAAGTTGGCCCTGCCATGGAGCTTGAAAGATAGTTGTTCGAAGTTGGAGAATAACATGTCCGTGGAGGTGGTGCAGCTGAAGACGTTCTGGTGGATGATGGAGGTTCCACCTCCGGGCTTGTGAAATCTGTCCTACCTGGTGATCATGTAGCCGAAGGGGATGGCTGTGGCAAAATTAGGTGCTGATGCGGAGTTCATCCAGGTTTCAGTGCGAAAAAATAGGCGATTTCATGCTGTTTGTCCCAGATCTCCGTGGCTGGTAAAGTGAGTGAGCAGGGGTTGAGGAACATGCATGTGAGTGCACAATGTTGTGGTGGTAGCTGCAGGACTGTGTAAGAGGGTGGTGTGCTGGGTGCAGTGAGTGTTGGGTGTTGGTAAGTGCATCAAAACGTGCAAGAAGTGTAAGAGAATGCCCCGTCAGTGTTGTGAGGTGAGGCGAGACAACAGCATGGGGAGAGGTAAATGGGGTTGAGGGTAGGGAGAGTCGAAGTGGGGTAACGGTGGGAGGATTGAGAACAAGGGTTCCTGGTGCTGGATGTGGTAAAAGCGCAGACAGGCTTGCCTTTGGTAGGCCTTCGGCGCCCCAGTGCATACCTGCTGTGTGTGTCACTGCTTCAAACAACATTAAGTAGGTCCTGCGAGGGCAGGGGGATGTCACTTCCTGTGCAGATAGATGATGGAAAGTGCAGTGATGTCACTTCCTATGCATATGGATGTTGGGTAATCCAGTGATATCGCTTTTTGTGCAGATGGATGATGGAAATACGTCCTCGTGATCAGCTTCTTTAAAGACAGTTTTGGCTGGAAACCAGTAACCTTCTTGCAAAGTGGATGTTTTGAGTTTTGTTGGGGCTTTATGAGCAATAAAATCTTTATGGCACCAAGGTACCACACCTCCTTTGGACAACTTTTAAGCAGGTTCCACTTTACAATGCATTGCTCTTTGCTGTCCTTCAAGGGTTTAGCTCCTCTAAATGCACATAGAAGAACAGCTTTCTCATCTTTGATGGCAGGCCACTAAAGCAGAGCTTCCACTAGAGAAGGCTTGTTTCAATCTTTCAGAGAAATGGTAATTTACATAATCGTGCTCCTAGTTAGACATGCTTTTGTGCTGGTACTGTAGTGCTTCTCTTAAAAGTCCAGATAAAAACAAGCATAGAGAAGCTTGGGACCCTTGTATATTTAAAACCGAGCATACTGGCAGTAAAGACAGGATTAGTCAAGCAAGTGTGTGCTCTAGGTTCAAAAGTCACATTCCCAATCAACTTAGGAGAGAACATCTTCACAAGTTATATTTCTGGGCTTTCACTAAGAAGGTCATGAAACAAGTGGACAAGAAATCGGGATTCTCAGCAAGGACAGACAGATCTTTTCAGGGAGATTGCTCCAATTTTGAAAAAGCTCTTGCCAGAGGACACAGATGGCCATGAGGATCGGGTCCCATGCAAACCAGACTCCTAGAGTGTGGTTAGCATACCACCATTCAGAACTGCAGATACAGCAGTCAAGACACCTTGTATTCCAAGGCCCTGAGCAGAAATTACATTGCAGCCAGAAACTAGGCGGGCGGAACTTCTAAGAACTCACTCAGGCACAACACCAGTTAATACTCTAGGGACAAGGAAAGTTTAATGGCCTTACCGTCTTAGGAAGAAGAATCACATGGACATAACATCTGACAATAAAAATATATGCATGTTACAAAACCTACAGCCCACTCGATAAAGGCAGGTGAAGGACCCCAGTAAAGGGGTTCTGAGCAGATTATGCCAGGAGGCAAACAAAACTCCATCATACTATGAGTACTGTCACAGAAGTATTCATTTTACTGCTACCAACCATCAGATAGTCACATAACATGACTCAAAGAAGTAGTATACACCAAGTATTGTGAGCATAGGTGCATTCTTTGCTCTGGTGAGCCAGGTGCTCTCCAGGAAATGGTCATAAAATAAGGGGCACATAATGAAGGTCAGAAACAATTAAACAGTAGCAAGAATACACAGTTCTTGCTACTTGTTGTGGAGGGAGTTTGATCCCCACCAATAGTAAAGGCTCCCTTTCTGGCACTTGTACAGTGCACTGCAATGGACCAATACGTTTTTGGTTAATGTAGTCTTGTACAGATGTGATACCTGGGTCTGGAAGAGGTGACTTCAACTATTATTGCATCAAATTAATGTTTTCTGACAGTTACCTTGTTACTTGCTTTGTCTAGTGACTCTTTCAAGTTATTTAAACAAACCTACACTGATCACCAAAAAGCAGGTACTTCCCTGAACAAATGGCTGGTAGTCCGTGATCCTGGTGACCAAGTACTGACAGTGTAGAACAACTTACTTACCTTTGGTAACCCTCTTTCTCATAGAGACTTTATTTTACCGTAGATTCCTCACCTTTTGAATATTCCCCTAATGTCAGACTGGATCTGGAAACATTTTCAACAGTACCTCAGGCCGTCTGTAGGATTGCACGTGCAGCTCCACAGAGACGCCGTTTCACTTCGGAAGTAGTGTGGAGCCTAAATAGGTGTTACTCTTGTACACTGATGTCACTTGCTTTCCAGGTTGTCTGGGCCCCAGAATTGGAGCCCCAGCAGCAAAATAGCTTTGAGCCATATGCAGCTTCCTAGACTTGGGATCTTATTAATGGATAGACTCTAATTAACAGATGGGACAGTTGGTGAGGAATCTGCAGTTAGATAGAGCAGGTACCAGAACGAGAGTTACTAAAGGTAAGTAACTTATTTTTCTGATAGAGACTTCTCAGTGCAGATCCCTCACCTTTTGAATACATACCAAAGCTTTACCTTTTTAGAGGTGGGTCTGTGAATGGACTCGGACCAAAATGTCCTGTAGGACTGGGAGGGCAAAATGTCCCTCTCAGCGAACCTGGCTATTCGGACAGTTGTGCTTTGTAAAGGTATTTTTGGACACCCACACAGCTGCCTGGCAGATGTCCAGGACAGGAACTCTGCATGCCAACTCAGTGGTAGCAGCTCTGGCCCTGGTAAAATGAGTTTGCAGTTCTTCCGGAGGCTGCTTTTTGGTAAAGCATAGCAGATCTTAATGCACAGCATGATCCAGCAGGAGATGGTCATTTTCTGCACGGTCTTGCCTTTTTTTTGCTATAGTGAACCCCTGAAAGAGCGGATTGTCCACCGGTGTTCTCTGGTATGATCGATGTAAATGCCCAGTGCTCTTTTCGGTTCAAAGCAAAGGAGTCGCACCTCCTCCTTAGAAAGAAGGAAAAAACACCGCAGAGTGATATTTTGGCTTACGTGGAACAGCATTACAACTTTTGACAGAAAGAACCAGTTTAGCTGGGACGAAAGGTGTTGACACAGAGACATTGCCACTCACTCACTTCCCGTGCCGATGTTAGTGCAATAAGGAACACTGGATTGGGGGTGAGAAGCTGCAAGGGACAACAGTGTAGTGGCACAAATGCAGCGCACATCAAATATGTGAAGACTAAGTTAAGGTACCACTGTGGCATGACAAAAGCAGAGGCAGAAAACAAATGCTGTAGGCCTTTCAAAAATCTCAATCACAACAGGTGATTTAAATAATGAGGGCTGATCCTGCACCAGTAAAAAGGCTGAAAGAGCCGAAAGGTACCCTTTAACTGTGCCCAAAGCAAAGCCTTGCTAGGCGAGGGACAACACAAACAACAAATTGTTACCAAGCCATAAATTTGTCCCCGCAACAGGTGTATACTGTCTTTGTGAGTGATGCCTGGCTGCCAAGATGACGCCATCTACCTCCGGAGGAAGGTCAAAGGTGTCCAGCTGTTGCTGCTAAATTTGCAAGCATGAACGTGGACATTGCAAGGGCCTGCGTGCAAAACCCTGCCTTGTTCCTGCAACAGCAGATCCTTTCTGAGGGGCAGTTGATCGGATGACAGATGCTCATACCCAGGAGTTCTAGATACCATACTCTCTCTGCCCAATCCAGTGCCATTCGGATGACTTGGGCCCAGTCAGTCCTGATCTTTTTCAGAACTCGGGGAGAAGAGGTATTGCCTGAAAGGCATTCAGGAGTCCTGAGTCCCATCCTAGGTGAACGCGTCTCCTAGTGAGAGATAACATGGAAACTCCAACACGAAGAACTGCTGACATTGCGCTTTCTCAGCAGTGGCAAACAGATCGAGCCAAGGGTTTCCCCATTCGTGGAAGAGACCTTGCTCCACCTCCGTGTGCAACTGCCATTTGTGATCCGCTAGGTGACGATGAATGAGTTCATCCACCCGAGGATTCACAGATCTTGCCAGGTGACTCACCACCAGGAAAATTCCTTGATGGCCCAGACATTCACAGAGGTGGAGCGCCTCCTGGTACAGGGTCCGTGACCCCAACCCACATTGTTTGTTGCAATGCCAGTTAAAGATGATGTTGTCCGTGAGCACCTGCACCAGCCTCTCTTTGATGGATGGAAGTAAGGCTTTAATGCCAAGAGGAAGGCCCTCAGCTCCACAAGGTTGATGTGGAGCCAGGACTCTGCAGGAGACCCAGAGGCCTCTCATCTCTCTCATATGGCCGGCCCAACCCAAAAGTACGCATCCGTCACCACTGTCAGCTATGGTAGGAAGAGTGATCTGCCGCTGACCCAATCGCAGTCTAGCAACCACCACTGCAGATCTTGTCACATGGCCCATGGGGACATTGTCGTCGTCTCTAAGTTAGCATGAGCACGCTGCAGCTTGCCCACTGCTTTGCACACGTTACTACACAACTTTATTTTTGCAATAATTTCTATGGGTGTTTTCACATGAGAACTCATCGCTGTGTTCACACTCTGCAGGTTTCTGGGATTTTGTCTGAACATTGTGAGCAAGGTCGAACAACAATGCTCCTTGTTATTTAGTTCTGGCCAGGCCTTAGCACCTAGACAAAACATACTGATGCAGCTGTTGTTTGGGACAACGTACTTTGATTTTATTGGAATACACGAATAGGTAGCACAAACTAGGAGAGGGACCTTTCCAGGGAGACGAGCGAGACAGTACCTATGATGTAGATCTACTCTCTATAGGCTAAGGTATGGGGTCTGCAGACAAAGCCCAGCGATCTTCTAATATATAATAATACTATTCCTATGCAAGGGGAGGGAGGTTAGGCTATACTGTCTTTTCACAATGACATCTCCTTTCATGATTTATGAACTAACTGCTATGCTGACCGTATTTGTATTATGCATTTTTCTGCTTGTTGTGGCACGTATAATGCATCTTAGAGCATGTTAGTTAAAATAAATATTTTAAACTTGTTCGTGTCTCTGTCAGATCTTACTGTGGACAAGTACAAGAGTGCGAGCGAAAGGGTGTGTCTTGCTACCGTGATTCCTGAGAGGTCTGGGAGTGTTGTGTTCTTGGGTGCCTAATCATTTGTTTCTCTGTGAGTGAGTAGGAGAGCAAGTGAGACACTATAGCTGATCGGTCCTGGGCTCATGGGTACTAAGGTGGTAGGATGACTCAGTTCCTATACACTATGGTCCCATAATGCTACGCAAAGTTCTGTTTTTGGGTAGAATCCCTGCAACAATCTTTTACAGTCTCCTCCGAAATCTGGACATGGTCATAAAAGTGCCCTGATGTGGGGCCCAATGAGACTTCAGATCCCACCGCAGAGCCAGCATATGCCACCTGGCATGTTTGACCAGCAGGATACAGGAGGCCATTAGTCCCAGCTGCCTCAGGGTCGCACACACTGAAATACAAGACATAGGCTCAAAGATCGTACTCATAGCCTGAATATCCTGGATTCTCCTTTCCGTAGGGAAAGACACGAAACTGAGCCGCATCCAGAATGGCTCAGATGAAGGGGAGCATCTGAGAAGGAGTCAGTTGCAAATTCGGCAGGTTGACAGTAAACCCCAAAGATGACAGGTGTTTTGCCGAAGTCTGCCACTCATTGAAGTAGAGGAAGGCTGGGACCTCTGACCTCGGAAGATGGGCAGCTACCAGCGCCATCACTTTTGTGAACAGCCGAGGGGTACTGGTGAGACCAAAGGGGAGCACAGCGAACTGCAAATATTCCTGTCACACCAGAAACTGCAGGTAGCGCAGATGGGCCTGCAAGATGGGAATATGGAAATAGTCGTCCTGCAGATCCAATGTCACCATCCAGTCCCCAGGGTCGAGGGCAGACAAGACCTGGGCCAGGGTGATCATGTTGAATTTGTCCTTACCAAAGGAAGGCATTGGGAGGGTGCAGGATTAAAATAGGACGAAAGCCTCCATCCTTTTTTGCACCTGAGAGTAGCAGGAACATAAACAACTCCCGACTTCTGGTGCAGGTACACTTTCATAGCCCCTTTGGCTAAAAGGGTATGCACTTCCTGCTGTAAGATGGACAGATGGTCCTACGTCAGAAGTTCTGGAGAAGGTGGAAGGTGAGGCGGAATGGCAATGAAGAGTGAGGCGTATATTCAGGAAAACATGCAGGACGCACCTGTCTGATGTTATGGCTTGCCAACCCATTAAGAATTGTTGGATACTTCCTACAATTGGGTGGCTGTGCTCCACTAAGAGCTTTGGCAGGTGGGGGCCGCATGTGGTACGATGGCTGAGTGGCACGCTGTTCCTGACCACGGGGTCGGTGGTCTCCATGGCCTCTACCTCGAAACTGCTGGGCACCTTGCGGAGGCTGAATTGGCTGTCGGTATGAGGTACCATTGCTGAAACTGGGAAAGGAATGGTAGTCTTGATGAGGCTGTCGAGGCGACGCAGATAAGCCCAAGGACCATGCAGTCGCTTTGCTCGCCTTCATCACTCCGGAACAGAATCACCTTGTCCCCAAAGAGGTGAGTCTAGTCAAAGGGCATGACCATAAGGAATGACTGGACATCGCTGGAAAAGCCTGTCAACTGCTGCAACCAAGCAAGTCGACGAATGGTGAAACTAGTGTCAATGACTCGTTCAATGGAATCCTTAGTGTCCAGGCCACAACAAATTGTGAACATGGCAGCATCCCAGCCATCCTGTACGACTTGTATTAGGACAGGGCGAAGGTCTTCCAGAACACCTGAGATGACTGCGGAACCATATCCCAGAGAGTGTGGGAATAATTGCCCAGCAGGCAACTGGCATTAACTGACCTGAGAGCTAAACTAGCGAAGAAAGTATTATGCTTCTTGCCCTGTAAGCATCTGTTCGTGGCATGTAGTGCTGTAGATTCACATGCTTTCCATACTCCTGCCATCTAGTGTTGAATAAGAATTTGTGCAAGTTGTTTTTCTTCAAAGAAGTCTTTCAAGTCACAAGATCAATTGACTCCTCCTCTTGGTGATAATGCGCATGGGCATCGACTCCATTGTTACGATTGTTTTCCTGCAGGCGGGCGAGAATGGAGTGTAACATAGGTGTAGTAAAGAGATGTCCATGCGCATTAACAGAGGTAAAAGAAACTACAAAGGCCACAGGTGTCCCGGGAGGAGGGTGGACGCATGTGAATTTACAGAACTACATGCCAAGAACAGAGGCTTACAGCGTAAGTAACACAGGACCTGATTTAGATCTTGGCAGACGGGTTATTCCGTCACAATGGTGGCGGATATCCCATCACCTGAAATATAAATCCCATAGGATATAATGGAATTTATATTTCGGCAGACGAGATATCTGTCACCATTGTGACGGAGTAACCCGTCTGCCCAGATTTAAATCAGGCCCATAATCCGTTCGAGTTTTGTGTAGCTGTAGATGCACATGCTTTGCATAGACATTAAAGCAGCGCTCCCGAAAGCGGTAGCTAACCTGTGAATGTTGCAGTTGTTTGAAAAGTGTACATAGCACTGCCTGTCCTACATTAGCTTGTTGGAATGCTAGTTCTTCCACACAATAATGCTTTGGGAGGGTGTGTGGTGTGGATCATGTAGCTCTTTTGCAAATGTCAGCTAATGGAATATTTTCCAGGAAGCCCCTAGTTTACGAGTTGAGTGTGCTCTAGGGGGTGTTGGTAAAGTTCTTTTGGCTTTAATGTAACAAGTATGAATGCACTCAACTATCCATCTGGTGATTCCTGATTTGGATACAGGCTTTCCTTTTCATGGTGCTGAGAAGGCCACAAAAAATTGTTTTGCCTTTCTAAAAGTTTTTCTTCTGTCAATGTAGTACATGACGGCTCTTTTGCCATCTAATGTATGTAGAGCCCTTTATGCAACTGAGTTGGGTTGTGGGAAACAACTGGCAACTCAATTGACTGGTTGAGATGAAAAAGTGAAGAATGTTGGGTTGGTGCAAAGGACCACCCTGTCTCTGTGGAGTTGGAAGAATGGTTATTCTATGGTCAATGCCTGGGGCTCACTAACACGTCAGAGTGATGTGATGGGAACAAGAAATGCTACTTTCCATGATAGAAATTGGAGGGGGCAGGTATGTAAGGGTTCGAATGGAGGACGCATGAGTCTTGTTAGGACAATGTTAGGATTCAATGAGGGCACAGGTGGTACCTGAGGTGGAATCACACTTTTAAGCCCTTCCATGAAGGCCTTAATAACAGGTACTTTTAATAATGACAGGTATGCTCTGTTTTGGAGATAGGCAGCCACTGCTGCAAGGTGTAGTTGTATGGATGTGAAAGCGAGGCCAGAGAGCTGAAAATGCAGCACGTAACAGATGATGTTTTTTATAGTGGCACTGAATGGATTTATTTGTTTATTATGGCAGTAACAGACAAATCGTGTCAGTTTGGCTGCGTAGCAGGCCCTTGTGATGGGTCTAAGTGCTTCTTTGAGAATGGTCATTCATTCTGGTGGAAGACAGAGATATCTGAATTCTATGAGCTTGTATAAAAGTGCCTTTTTGACATGGTCACCCACCCTTTTTGCCTGGTATTTGATGTCATTTCAACTGGAAGTGCAATGGGTTCCACCTACACAAGTCCCCAGTGCCAGATCTCTTTCCCAAAACTGCATGAATTATGCCCCCTTATAGGACCCCTCACCAAGCTCATGCTAACTGCCACCGCAGGCAGCGTGTCTTGGTGCAGACAAAAGTCAAAATAAGACATGGCACACGGCCTGTGTGCCATGCCTGCAGACCCTGCATTCAGATTAGGTAAGTCACCCCTACAGCAGCTGTGGTGGTCAGTTCCATTACTGCCAGTTCAAGTGATCATGGAAGACGTTTTAAAAGCATGTGCTGGACACCGGTGAATAAGAGTTCCCCAGCTACATGATGGCTTCACTGAAAATAGGGATGTTTGGTATCAAACAGCTCGTACTAATAAACCCACACTGATGCCAGCGTTAGATTTATTAGTACATACACACAGAGGGTACCTTAGAGGTACCCCCTGAAAACCTACCAGCTATCGGTGTGCTGACTGACTGGTTTTCGCCAGCCTGTCACCAGAGACAAATTTCTGACCCACAAGGGGGAGGGCCTTGGCTCTCAGGAGGTCAGAAACAGAGCCTGCTCAGGCCGAGGGTGTGTATACCCTCTCCCACAGGATGACCTACAGATTAGCATTCCAAGTCAGGGGAGCTTCAAAGGGCCCACCGCCTTTGGTACGCAAATCTGGCTTCCCTCATAGGAGAGGTGGACGGCTAATCCCCCTCACCCCCTTGTCCAGAGCCCTTTGGCACTTGGACAGGCAGGGGAAAGTCAAATAGGCGTGCCCACTATCAGGCTATTACCACACCTATGGTGGGCTACCTGAAGTGGAGGCAACTTTTCTAAGTTAGCCATCTTGGTGATGGCGGACCTAGGAACTCTGGGACAGGGTTATGCCCATTTCCCACAGGAAGTGGTCATCTAAGGGGCATATTGACCCCAGGGGTAGGTAGCCGATTGGCTACTACCCTACACTCCTCTAACGCCCCTAAATTCAGTATTTAGGGGAGCCCCTGGCACCAGAAAAGCAGATCCTGCTGATCTACAAAGAAGAAGGACACTGAAGAGCTGCGAAAGCAAAGACTGAAGAAGGAGCAACTGACCTGGCGGCAGCCTGCCAGCCTATCTGCTGTTCTCGTCGAATTGCGCCAAAGTCGGGACTGCCTTCCTTCAACAAAGACCAAGGGACTCCCGTGGAGCAGCAGAGCTGCTCTCCTGCATCCGGCAGGCACCCCAAGAAGAATCGCAAGGACTCCAGACCCACCAAAATCCGATGCTGCCAAGCACCACTGTGTATTTTGCAGGTGTCTAACACACCTCTCTGATAAGCCTATGGCTGCTCAACCACACTACCCCCTAGAAGAGCACCTTGGAATTGGTAATGTTTTCCTGCTATCACAAACCTGAGGTATTTGCGATGAGCTGGGTGTACTGGAATATGGAAATAGGCGTCTTTTAGTTCAAGGGCTACAAGAAAGTTGATATGTTGAAGGAGTGGGATAACATCTTGAAGTGTGATCATATGAAAGTGCTCTGACAGGATGTAGTAATTTAGGGGCCTTAGATCTAGAATAGAGGTTCGTCCTTTTTGGGGACTAGGAAGAATAGGGAGTCGTCACTTTGCGGGTAATAACAACGAGTAGTAAAGAAGATAAGTAAAGAAATGTTTGTTTATTGATATCCGCCTATTTCTTTTGTCACAAAAGATTTAAAGATTCATCGAAGAACAAAATAAAGTCTTATTCTCTTGTTTTATTTCTTTCCGGTTTGTTAGGTCCTGGCGGTGTCCGTGGCGTGGTTCCGGGATGCCCTCGGAGAAAGAAAAGAATATGCCACAGTAAGATACTTCACTTTTCTTTAAGGGAAGATGTAAAGAGAATAGCGTGAGGCTTTACAGAGAGCAAAACACCCGTGCTCCAAGTTGCATCACTCACTATCAGTGCTTCAAGAGAAAAAAAAAAACAGTAGACGAGTATATTTATTGGCGTTGAGGGTTCACGCACTGAAGGTACGCACTGAAGGTAAACCAAAAAAAAGAAAGCCACACCAGAGAAGGCGGGAGGTGACGATTCTTAAACCAAAGAAGAGCCTCACAATTAGAACCCAAGCCCGTGTTTTTAACTTGGATGTGAGACTCCTGCCTGAATCCCCCTTCCTCCCTACCGTCTACCAAAGATCCTGCCCCATACCTGGCTCAGCCACGTTTCTCCAGATACGCCTGTCCCGATACTCCGTTGCGAGGTGCCGGTCTCACGTCGTTGCCACAGGCTATCGGCGAGTCGGGACTTCACATTCACCACCGTTGTACCAGCGCCCGTATCTCTTCCACCAGCCTGCTCGGAGAGAAGGGAGGAATTCCTGGTTGCGTTGTTTGGGTGATTAAAGCTCGGTGGATTCTCCCTCTTCCAGGTTTTGCTGAGGAAGTATGTGGATTTTGGCAGGATAATGTCCTCTCCCTCACGGAACTCCTCTGGTGTTGTGTCTCTCACGTTGTCCGTTTCGGCGTTTCCATCCAGCAACAACAACTCTTCCCGCTTCCTGTGTTAAAAGGCCCTGCCTCCGTGATGATTTGATCCGGGCTTCTCACGTGATCGGCATCATCGGACACTGCCTTTCGTGCAACTTCCTGCCCTTCGAAGTGCCGCCATAAGCGTCAGGCTGCATAGGAAAAGGAGAGCGTGCAGGTGAGTTAAGAATGTGCCAAGGAATGGGTTGCTCGTCTTCGGCCTCATGATCCTCTATCTCCGTCTCAAAGGAGTATACTCCTGATCCTTGATGATGTAGTGGACAGGTTCTATAACTCCTTTGAGAAGAAGAGCTTGAACTTCCTTTTTGAGTAGTGTTTCATGTACTGGTGATAGCCTGTGGGTGAGAGGTGGTATGTTGGGAGGTGTGGTAATGAGCTCCAGACAACAGCCATGTTGGACAATGTCCAACACCCACTGGTCTGATGT
The DNA here is from genome assembly GCA_963921515.1 of Calotriton arnoldi. Classification (NCBI taxonomy): domain Eukaryota; kingdom Metazoa; phylum Chordata; class Amphibia; order Caudata; family Salamandridae; genus Calotriton; species Calotriton arnoldi. The sequence continues at coordinate 123,662 of CAWUFW010018035.1, forward strand.
TATTGATTGCCATGTGGGTAAAAACTGTTGTAGATGCCCCCCGACAGGTATTATGTAGTCGGGGGACGGTGAGGGAAGTCACTGTTTGCTTGTGGGTGTTCTCCTGCATGGGGAAGCACCTTTCCCTCTACTTTTAGCATTATATAGAAGCCCCTGTAGTAACCTCTAGGGGAGGAATACTTACTTTGGGCTAGTTGGTATGAGGTGAAGGCTTTGGAGGCCTAGTTTTGGAGCCTCCACTATAGCTAGAGCGGCAAAAGGAGCCTCGAGGTTAAGGTGTTTGAAGGGCTCCCATGGCTTTCATCGTTTCCGTGTCCTTTTTAATTTTTTCTAGGGCCTCATCATCTTGTGGCCCAAAGAGATGCTCTTTGTCAAAAGGGACATTTAAGAGGCTTTGCTGTACTCTGACGTAAAGCCTGAAATACGTAGCAAAGCATGGCGGCATAGTAGAATGCTTGTTTTGATACCTCGTGCCACTGTGTCGGCTGAATCTAGGGCACACCTGACAGTAGTGATGGAGATCAGTTTGTCCTCTGTGACAAGTTTCTGACCCCTTTTTCTGTGCTCATCTGGGAGATGTTGGAGAAGCTCCTCCAACTCATCCCTGTGAGCACGGTCATATCTGGCTAGTAAACCCTGAGACTTGGTGATATGCCAGTGGCTTGCAGATTGGGCAGCTAGTCTTTTACCTACTGCATCAATGTGTTTCCTATCCTTCTGGGGAGGGGGGGGGGCATCTCCGCTTGCTTGTGAGCTTGCTCTTTTATGAGCACTGGTGATCACCAATGAGTCCGGTGGGACTTGTCCCCTGATAAAAATAGGGTCTGAGGGAGAGGGCATATACTTTTTGTCGACCCTTGGTGTTATGATAGGGGCCTTGACAGGGTCTTTGAAGATGTCTTTGTGACGCTTCATCCCTTCTAATATAGGTAGGTATTGTGTACCCCTGTGTGTTGTTGATAAGGTTTCAAAGCGAAAACCCTCTTCTAGAGGTTCTTTGTGCAATTCCACCCCATGGAACGCAGCAGCCCTGCCTAGTAACTCTTGGTGTGTGGTAGAATCAACACGAGGTGAGGGGTGTGCTGGGTATAAATCAGGGTCAGTATCCCCTGGAGAGTCTATGTCATATGTGTCCCAAAGGTCAAAATGTGGTGGTGTACCAAATGTGTCATCCCCCATATTTTGTCCATCTGTGAAAACACCGGGGGATTTTGACTGCTCTGCGCATGAACACTGCAAAGGAACCGCTTTCTTCAGTGGCAGGACTGGGGGCCAGAATCAGGAGAGGTGTGAAGACCATTAGCCTCTCAGAGATCATCATACCAATTTTCCTCATGGTAGGGTTGGCCAATTTCATTCCCTGCCTCATACTCATTGGAGGAATCCGTTTTAAATAGTAAATGTAGAATGTGAGTTCTGCCTTCCAGAAGTGAAATGCTAAGGCGATCAAGTGAAGAAGGTTGGGGGGCTATGGAATCAAAGAGCAGCCTTGGACAGTGTCGGATTAGTACCAACTTAAGAGTCGGAAAGCACAATGGGTGCTTCATTCTTAGGTGTGGGTGAAGTAGGCATTGGCATCAACACTACGGGAAATGGGGTGGGTCGTGGAACAGGAAGTGTTATGTTATGAGCTTTATAAAGCGCGATCATAGGCTTGTCAAAAGAGCCTAGTCTTCAAGAGTTTGCGGGAATGCATGTAATTTGTGCTAGATCCAATCTCTAGGGGCATGGAGTTCCAAGTCTGAGGTGCCAACACAGCACATCTTGACCCACCTATTCTCTTCCATTTGAAAGGGGGAATTCTGAGGAAGTTTTTGTGCCTAGACTGGAGATTACGGTTAGGTACAGATTTGTTAACTCAAGATGATAGAAAGACAGGACATGTTCCATTTAGGGATTTAAACATAAGACAACTTGACTTGAAAATTGAGCGTTGTTCCACTGGTGACCAGTGGAGTTTTTTCAATTGAGTAGTAATGTGGCAGCGTCTACGCTGTTGACAAAAGATTTTGACCCAACTGCAATCTCTGATTAAGTCCTTTGGGGAGGCCAAGATAGATGTATTTGGCATCATCTAATCTAGAGATTACCAAAGCTAGCACAATCTGAATTAGAGCATTGAAAGTAAAAAATCTGCCAATTTTCTTTATTCTTCGTAGTTGGGCGAAGCAGGCAGAAGTGGCTGCTCCCAAATGGGGTTTTCAACGATAAATTCTTATCAATGATAATTCCGAGACTCTTAACAAAATTCTTGGGCTTAGGAGGGTCGCCCATCTATAATGGCCAGAAAGACAGATTCCACAGATCCTGTTTGTTGTGAGTGATGACAATCTCAGTCTTATCCGAATTAAGCTTTAAATGGTTGCTATTCATCCAATCTCTCATAAACAGCATGGTACTCTGAAAGAATTCCATGGATTCAGGGAGTGATTGATGGGGAATAGTAACTGCAAATCATCGAGCATAATTGTAAACTCTGACTTGCCTCTCTTTCAAGGAGTGCACTAGAGATCGAATATACAGATTAAAGAGATGTGGAGACAAAGAAGATCCCTGAGGAACTCCACAGGTACGCTGGACCTTGGGAGAAATTAAAGGGGATAGCCGGACAGATTGTGACAGATCCTTTAGAAAAGATGCAACCCAGGCCAATGCCGAATCCTGAAGGCCAGAGGCTCTGACACAGTCCACCAAAATCTCATGGTCGACTGTGTCAAACGCCGCTGACAAATCTAGCAGGACTAGCGCTAGCGTATTACCTCTGTCTGTCTCCTTCCGCATGTCATCAATGACTGAGAGGATGACTGTTTCCGTTGAATGGGCAGAGTGAAAGCCTGCTTGCTGGGGGTCATAGAATTTAGACTTCTCCAGAAAGGAACAGAGGTGTCTGGCTACATGTGCCTCCAACACCTTTGCCAAAAAAGGTAGTAATGAAATTGGCTGGTAATTTTTCAAGGTAAGGGGATCCTCGCCCAATTTCTTTTAGAGAGGGACCACTATAGCCTCTTTGAAAGTATTAAGTAGTGTGCCATAACTAAGGGAGTGATTAAGTAAAGAGATAGCTATCTCCGGCCAATGTGAATAAGCCATTTTAAGAATTCTTGGCTGACATATATCATTAGGAGAACCCAACTTAACTTTGGAGAGTAGAATCAGAAAATCATCCTTACTGATTGTGGGGAAAGAAGATAAATTGACAGAGTTACTGTCTTCGGTGACTATCACACTAGTAATGGGGCAAAAAGGAATACTGCTCTTTATTCTCTTGCTCTTCTCTACGAAGAAGTATTGAGCATATCACATAAGCTTTGTGACGGTTGAATGGGCAGAGTCGCCCTGTCAGGATTGGACAGCTCGGACACTATGTTAAAGATTTCCTTAGACTTATTAGGAGAAGCTAGGATTTTAGTAGAAAAGAAAGTTATCTTAGCTTGCTTGATTAATCTTTTATAATCTCTAAGAAGTGACAGAATCTGTGTCTTGTCCTCTATTGAATAATTCACTTGACATTTCCTTTCTACGTGGGGAAGAGTGGGCTTTGCTGTTTTTAGGTCCTTTGAGAACCATTTAGCGGTGCCATGATGACTAGCTTACTTTAATTTTCTAATAGAGGCATGCGCATTGCTAGCTGCAATGAGCCAGTCGGATATATTTTCTGCATGGCTGTCTATATCAACCTGAAAAGAGGTAAGAGTAGAGGTAAAGGATTCCGAAAAGGAATCCAAATCAACTCTAGACCAGTTTCTGCAAAGCAGACTGGGACCTGGCAGGGGCTTCAGAAACGTCAGGCCCAATAACGAGAACTGAATCAGATGGTGGTCTGACCATGCACATGGAGAGATTGTAATATTAGCCACGGATAGGTTAATGGTCCAGACCAGGTCTAATGTGTGGCTTTTCTCATGAGGCGGAGGCGGTGCAGGTGCCAGAAGAAGCCCAGTGATAGTTTTGGAGGGTCCAACTGGCGCAGAGGGTAAACCTGCAGGCAGTATGCCAAATAGAGGGCCTCTCAGCTCCTTGAGACCCACTGGAAGTCAGAAGGGATGCGAAGAGTCGGAGCATGGCCTTGCGGAACTCTTTGACCTGCCTCATGCTGCAGATGGCCCCCGGAACTCAGGTTGTGCCGGGACAAGTTGCAGGATGGGCTCCATTGTTGATCCAATTTGAGAGTGGGATTTAGAAACTTGGCGATGCCCTTGTGCCTTCGTAGGAGTTTGAGAGTGGCGGGAATGGATGGAGTCCTGCTTGGATACCTTTTTCTTTGACTCACTCAAACATTTGGAGCGCACAACGATCAGCTTTTGGATCAACTCTTGTAACTTCTGGAACGGGAACAGGATCAACATCGACCCTTGGACTGGGACCGGTCACAACATGAAGCCTTGTGATGCTTAGCAATGTAGAATTTCACCTTGCGGTCCTGTATGGCCTTCGGATTCATAGACATGCAGTCACTGTAGGCCTTGGATTTGTGACTCGACCCCAGGCACTAGAGGCAAAAATGAAGACCATCTGTCAGACATTTGCTTGCAATACTCCTTACAAGATTTAAAACCTGTCATTTTGGGAGGTGACATTTCCTTAGCTCACTGTAAATTTGGTGAAGTAAAATGGTCTCAAAAAGACGAGAGGTATCTATGGACCAGCGTCAAGTGGCATGGAAAGAAAGGAACTGACGTCAGCGCACTGGAGCGGCACCTATACAGGCTTTGCACGTCATTTCCACAGTGCAAGGGCATCAGTGTGGAGTTGCACAGCGCCACCTACTAGCGTTCAGAGGTACTGCTGAAAAAGTTTCCAGATCCAATCAGACACCTAGGGTAAATTCAAAAAGTGAGGAATCTGGGGTTAGAAGTCTCTATCAGAAAATGGGTTACCAACCTTCTGACACAAGTGAACAAAGAATAACGCACCTGAAAGAGAAGATTTGCAAATACGAGAATTGCTATAAAACTACTGGGCACAACACCCATTTAATGATATACAGGTCTCTACTTACAAATGGAGCTCCTTTGAGAGCTGTAAACGCACTAATATTTTGGAAATGAGGGAAGCTGACCACTGGTCTTTTTTCAAGCTGAGTGCTGTCACTAAACCTCTGTAAGTCTAACCTTGTGTGGGTGTGAGAAATACCAACATGAAACCTAGTAGGAACCATGATTTAGAACATGACACATCAAAACCATATAGGTGAGAGGGATCATTCATTAAATAAATGCAATAAACCAAATTTCTTTAATTCACCCAAACGTAGACTGGTGCCACTTTCTACTTCTGCACAGTGAAGCTCCATAAAACCTGCGTCAGACTCCCTTTTGAGGAATGGAGATCCAGATGAATGAGCTAAAGCAGGAAGAATTTTGAATGAAAAAAGTTGTTAGTTATAAGTATTAGAAAACAGCGTAATCCTGGCAGACTAGAGTTATCCATTATACCGGTTATTAGGTTACAATAACACATCAACAAATCGTCTCCACAAGTCAAGGAAGCAATGTCTTGTTTTATTTGAGAAGAAAGTCAATAGAAATAAGCCTTAAGGCAGAAACAAGTTATGTGTGGGGTGCACTAAATTATGTATCAGGGAAACCCTGCTTAAGTGGCATATTATACCTATAATGGCTATATTACCCTTTTAGTCTGCAACAGTAATTCCCATTGTAAATCAAACCGTCAAACATCAATATAAAACCAAAATGCTCAGGTTAACTTTGCTGGCAACTTATGTCCAGAAGTGAGGCACACCCGATTACAGAGACAAAAGACACATCAATACAACATGGTATTATAACAGTTGCCAATGAAAGATAACCAAGTTCTAATAAAGACCTAGAATGCTAACCTATTTCAAAGAATGTGTGAGCACTGGGAGATATGCTGCTAAACAAGGCAACTTATCATCCCTTCACTTTCCTGTGCAGCAGACTGGTGAAAATAGTTGTCATTCCTGCAGTTACAAGTTCTAGAAGTATAGTGAGGCCCAAAAATATTCTTGATCTTTACATTGCTTAGTCCTGCATAGTAAAGTGTTTCTAGTTTATATAAATTCTTTTAAACTTTGCAATCCATTACAATATCTATAGTGTTTTAAAACTGTTGTCTCAATGTTCAGATAAGCATATAGCGGACAAGGTTGTGCTCTTAGGAATTGAATTAGTGTTTTATTAAACAGTATTTCATGTTGAGGGACTAAATATGCTACAAACTAAGAAAGTAGCAGTATGTAAATTGATATCCATTTACTTGCAATGTTTTCAAATTACAAGCATAATTAATATTTGACAAACAGAGCCAGCTCAATATATTTTTCATTAGTAGGCTGTCATATGCAATGAACTGTGAAGTGCAAAAGAGAGCCTCGGCTTTAGGTAAAATACATTTTTAAGTGTTGCATGGAGCACTGAAACAGGAATAGTAAACACCAGAAATATAAGACTGAGCGCTTACAAACTAGCAGAATTATTTTGCTTGTTCTGTGACTATTTTGCTTGCTCTGAGACTAGATTTTATCTCTTCAAAGTTATAACTATCGGCCTGATTTAGAATACAGCAGAAAGGATACTCCGTTGCCTTTGCGGATCAATGCAAATAAATGGTAATCAATTTACATTCTGCTCCTTAGTTTGTAGCATATTTCGACCAACAACACAAAAAAGACTCATCCAATTTGTAGGAGCACAACCCTGTCCCTATATGCTTATCTGAACAATATATACATATATAAATATAATACAAATTCTACTACAGGAAGAAGGAAAGACTCAACACTCGAAAGGAACTTTGATTTAATGTTTTATTGGCATAAAATTGGTGATGCTTTTCCTGTTCAGATGCATTGTGCCCTACTGATCTTGGTCACAGATCATCTGCAGGGTCAGGTCAAGTTTACCCTTTCAGAGACCCAGAGATTGGCATTTTATTGTTAATCTGAGCACATGCAAGAGCACCACTTTGGCAGAGAGGTCTTGGTTGGAGGTACAAACATTACAGATATTTGCATTTTCTGAAGTGGGTACTTGAGGGTCACTGTGCGTTATGTCCTGCAAACTGGTCTTGGGTCAGACATACATATCCTTGTATGTGAAGGTATTCAAAGGAAGCAGATCTAGCTAGTCAGTACCAAAGTGCTGAACAAAGGCACGAGTCCTGTGTCATGATTCGGGATTTATTTACAATGAACCATGATGTTCTTGAGTGATATATACTACTATAAGTAGATGTATCATTCTCTGAAGAGATAAATCTTCAGGTCTTGTGAATTGCAGGCGGGTTGCGGCAGGTCTGATGTTTATGGGGATTTTGTTCCACAGCCTGGAAGCATAGCGGGAGAAGGTCTGTCTTCTTTTTTTTCCCTTTTTTGCATTTTTTTGTTCACAGTGTGGCAATGTCCTAGCATGTGTGGTGCTGTTTACCTGAAGGAGTTAATTTCTCTGCCAGGTATGGAGGAGTAAAGGTTTTCTTTCCCTTGTTTGTTTATCCGCTTATTCCTGAATATTATAGAGGATTGGAGGAGGAGCCAATGTAGTTCCATAAGGGTTGGCTGATACATTTAAACTTCTTTAAACCTTTTAATGACAGGTGCTGCTTCATGTGCGATGAATTTCAGGGGAGCAAGTTTGGTGTCTTCCTGGACCACAGAGCAAGGCGTTGCCTCTGTCTTGGCATGAGAGGATTAAAGCTTTTACACCACAGTCAGTTTCTGGGAGGTAGGGTATCACTTTCTCCAAGATGTAAGTTGGTACCATGCTATCTTGGTTTTCTTGGCACTGTGTACTTAGAAAAAGAGGTTAGCAATAAACTTTAGGGGTGGTTGACCAATGAACTTAGGATGCATTTTTTTTTCCGTGTTCCACATCTCGAAACCAGTTTGTGTATTGCAACTCAATTTTTCCAGCAGCACAATGCAAGGAATTGGGTTCAGCCAGGAGTCCCCTTTTACTTTAAGAAGTGAGAATCTTGCCTTGGCTTTTACTGAGATAAACAAAAAGATGATGGGGGAATGCTTAAATTAATATCAGCCAGCGTTAATTATTCAGAGCCGTATAGCTGTCCACCAGTTTTTGCTCACAGTGAAACCTAGACCGGGAACTGCCATGAAAAGCAGACTTGCTTCTGCTCAAGTAGAAAATGTCATGCCAGATTCCAGCTAGACGGAACAAGACTGGTTTTGTTCTCCTTAAATCTCATCAATGAAATGCAGCTGAAGTCTTATGGCACAGTGAACATATGGCAAACGTCTGGTCATACCTGTCGCTCTAGAGATGTCTCACTGAGAAAACCAAAAAAGTAATGGGTGGAATGTTTGAAAAAATGTCAGCCGTGGGTAATTACTCATGCGGCATTCCATTCATTTGGCACTTCCTTTGTGCAGGTGTTCCTCAGGTCGAGTCACAGACCAACCTGTTGGTACTGGTCTGTCTCGATGAAGAAAGCAGTCTTTAACAAATAGGGTGGACCCATTTCAGTACCGAAGTTATGGCGCAATTCAATCTTTGCCCCAGTTTGAGCTCCTGGTAGAAGATGACTTATGAAACCCACTGGATGCTCTTTGCCCATGTGGTTCGCCTCTCCCAAAATGGCACCATAATCTTTGCCAGAGGCATCTGTCTGCACTTCGAATGGTCTACCATAAACAGCCAACTGAATTAGACAGGCTTTGCCCAGAGCCGCCTTCTGCTAATCAATGTGATCTTACCATTCAACAGTACAAATGACCTGTGTGGGCAGCTGCTTGGAAGTCAAGGCAGGCGAAGCAGCGGCTACAATCCCATATTTCTCTTCTAAATTGTGATAGCAACCAATGAGTCCAAGAAACACCATTATCTGGGTCCGCGTTTCCTGTGACCTCAGTGTCACACAACCTGACGTTTGGCCATTAAAGGTTTGATCTCCCCTCTGTCTACCTCAGCCTGAGGTAGATACACAAGTACTATTGATCTGGCACTTGTTTGCCTTGATAGTCAGTGCCTCCAGAATATTCTTTGGGTTTTTCAGGCAGTGCTTCTAATTAACAATGACAAACATTATAGCCATCTCTGCCGCAATACTTTCCTGGACCTTTTCTGACATCTGATATCTTAGAAATGTGACTCTTCACAAAAAAAGGCTGTTTATAGTGTCAATTTTTTGCATACGCTCCACCGTCGGACCGGGAGTCCACAGAAACAGGTTTGAGAATTGCCTTAGGAAAGCCCTGAACTTCTTTTGCTGTGTAGGTGTCAAATATGGTGAACTAATTATTTTCTCCAATGATTCATCTTTGGTATCATCTTGTAGAAAGTTTGGAAGGGTCTCATTGGCCTCTCCATCCTTTTCTCCAGCTACAAGCACAGCTCTCTGCACACAAAAGTTATATTTCTTACGCCTGTGGTAAAGCTGGTGGAGTGCACGGCCAGCTCCTAAGTCAATCAAACAACATATTTCACTGATCTTTTACAGAGCAGTGAAAGGTTTGGTCTATTTGTCTTCAAGAAGACTAAGAAGCTTCATGATAAGGGGCTAATGTCCATGATATGCAGTCATTGCAGCATTCTAAATACACCATTCCTTCACGAGAAGCACCAGGAGTGACACAAGGCTTCATATACAAGCACTGTAATACAGGTATAAAATACAAACATACAAATATGAAAAATACAAGCTGTATTTAAACGATAGGATTGGCACAAAATAAGCAGGGACCATAGATATATGCATACATATAGTGAAAAGTTAGACAATCAAATTCTTGAGGAAGGGATATGTACAAACGCACAAAAGGATATAGCTTTAAATAGCAATTTTAGTGAGAAAGGATGATGAGAGGATATACATAAAATTACAGCTGCACATTGTATGTGACTGCCGACCCAGGCAGTGTTAGTGGTAAAAGCAGAAAACGACTCTTCCTAGGGAAGTGTACTACAGTGTTGCAGAGGTGGTGGTGTGGTAGTGTACTAAAGGCATCAAAATTAACTTATACCATTAACCCCCTCTTTTAGCATCCCCAGACACCAATCTTTCATCATTTTAAAGAAGTATTTTGAATGTTAAGGCCATACAGCTATAATGCTCTTTAAAAATATTTTTGGGGAAAAATCACTGAGGATTTTTATTTAAAGTCATATCTAGAAGAACCAATCTCTCAATGGTTATATTGAGTCACTTAAACATTGGTCTGATCAACACAACAACACTGCGCTGTCTAAAAAGATAGGTCAGCTACAAGGTAGGTCAAACTATCTCCACATACCCTGGACAAACAAACAAAGACTGACCACTAGAGTTGGGATTTATAACTTTAAAAACTTGTTGAACTAAAGTGAACACACGTCCAAACCTGGAGTAGTTTATGAGACTTAAAAGACACACCAGGAAGTTATAGGGTGATGATGCATAACACACTTACTTGTGGTTTGAGTCATACTTGCTCTTTTTGCAGAATTTCGTTGATCCATGGAATAGGTCACGTCCTCTAATTTTCTACTAATGGATGAAACTGGAGCTACAACAGCGTGTCCTATCAGTAAAATAATGATCCATGTATGAATATCGTTTTGCATACAAGAAGGAAACAACTTGCACTCAACTTTAAGGGGCCACCACTTCTGAAAAAGCCTTGCGTTTTCAGCTACTGGATGCTGCCATATTTGCTGGCAATAGTTCAACCAGAACGGAGACAACATTATGGCATATTACTCACAGGCATCCATGTCACCAGTGCTAGCATTCCAGTCATTTTAAACTGAAAGCCACGCTATTCCTTACTGCTGAAATCATTTGGGGGTAGGCAACAGTGAAACATGGTGTCTGCCTGCTGCCATTGCAATCCAATGGGGAAAGGGAGAAGCTGATGTGATGCCTTGGGGCTCCTAAGGGTACCACGATTTGAATTGTGATCCGAGTCATCTTAATGGCAATTCCCCCCACCCCCCTTAGTAAGGAAGTAGTCCTAAAATGTCCTACTCCCTAGTATGATTGACTATTGCCTAGTGTTACAATAAGGTTGTAAATGCACCATCTTTAGCAAACCTGTAGGCCACTGCAGTAGCTATGTGGATACATCCCTGTTACGAAGGTGGCAAAAATGGCGTCAATGTCTTTTTTGCAAGTCTGAACAAACTACGAACGATTGACTAACGGAAATGGGGATAAACTCAACAGGGAGATGACTACATTTCTAATTTAGAAATAAATAATGCACGGGTTGGTGGAACCAATCGCAGTAGGGTAAATTCAAAGCATTAAACTTTACAGAAAAAAAGACCATATACTGCATCATTTTGAGGATGTGACTCACCAGAACTTGGATTGGTAATATTTTCCCCTTCAGCACAATGATGAGCCATGAATCGGGCATTTGACTCATTCTTCAGAAATGGAAATCCTGTTGAAAAGGTAGATTTGAAATAACATTATTTTCAAAATACGTATTACAAATCACAGTTCCCTCAACCCAACGCATTAATTTCTCCAAACTAGATCGAGGGCCCTTTCGTGAGTGAGGTGGTATTCCCAATTCAGCCTATTCAAAGGTGCTACTGGAATTTCAATAAATGTGGGAATACTGCATTCCCGCTTATCCCCATCTGGCATTTTACTAGCTAAAAGTTGAAGACATTCACATGTGGCAAAAGGGCCAAAAACGTGGAATGAATGTGAAAACTGGGAGTGATGTTCCAAACTCCAGCAATAACTCTTCATTCTTCAGTGGCCGTCAAGGGCGAAGTCGGAATATTGTGATTTCCCCAGCTTTTGGTATCTGGAATTTAAGGAGAAAAATTCAAAAGACTGATTCTCGTCCCCTTCGTAAAAGGATCAGTGCTAGCCTTCAATACCTCTGGTATTTGCACATGATGTATATGAGTTCATATTTAAGGAGGCCATAAGAGAGCAATGCACATTTTTAGTGTACTCTGATTAACATTGACTAATATAGCCTACAAAGGACCTCATTGCAGAATAGTTGAAAACTATTGTAATAGTGCAGTCACAAATTACTAGAACAATGGGGGTATTGTAATTTAGAGGGCATTGGCATCACTGCACTATTCCAAGTATTTACCCTCAATATGGGGAATATCCACAGGAATGGGTGATAGCGTACCAATTCTCGCATGTTCTGCCCTGCGCACGTTTCTGCAGGCTTTCTCTGATAAAGTGTAAGGGGCAATGGCGGCATCTTGCGTGTGCAGTTATCCTGTTTTGACCATAAACTTTTGTTTAGGACCAAATGATAATTACGCATAATACTTATAATGAGGTCTATGTTTGTCTTCTCTAGTCTCATTAAAGCCAGCAGTCTGACATGGTGAAAAAGTGTGGCAATAAAAATTCATTTTTCACAGCAAAAAAGTATGCATATTTAATGATGCTCAGAAAACAGATCCATAATAGAAAATAGAGAGGACAATTAAGAGAAAGACCAGCTAAGAAAAAATGCCTTGGTGTTGTTTCTTTAGAGGCCTGTCACACAGTGAAGGAAAGACCCAGTGGACGAACAGTGCATCACCTGGCAATTCTGGGCATTTTAATGTTCACCTTTCAAGAAGCTTTAGACTATTTCATGCCACATAAGGCATCCGCACCCTGTTAAACCATGGGTGAAGCTGGAAAGGGTTTATTGGCTCCAACCTGCCTCCTAGAGCAGTTTCGGGGGCAGACAATGCTTTACCCAGGCCACCCCTTTAGATACCACCCCTGCCCTCACAAACCTGCATGACCCGCACCAACGCCACAGCAGATATTTGTCACTTGCTCAGAGAAGTTGGTAAATAAAAGCATTCAACTTAACGTTTTAAGGAAAAAACTACTTTAAAGGACTTGAAATCCCTAGCAATTCAAGGTCTCTCAGGTTGTCCCCCTTTCTAATTTATAATATCTGTTAATCCAGGGGAAACACTGGCTGAATCGTTAATTCTGGCCCCAGTATCTCCTTGCAGAGTAGGAATTGAGCATCCAAATCCGACATTTTGAGTTAGTAACTCATCCACAAATTCAAGTGTGATGATATTAAATGCTCTTATACTGTTCAACAGATAGGTAGGTGTTTGGTGACTTCTATTTTTCTGCCCATCTTCAATGGCTCTTTAGGCCCCCTCGGCCTCCAACCGGAGGTAGTGCACCCAAGAGGGCCGTGCTGGGGGCCCCCAAAGGCACTTTCTGACATGGTTTCCATGTCGTATAACAAGACTGACGAAATGCACACCGTACTTTTCAATGTTTCCATGTAAAATTTTCCATGATTTAAACTTTTCGCGTGCTGCCCGGATTTTGTGGTTTGCCTTGTCACCACATACTTGTAAACACATCCTAAGGTAGGAGCGACATCTCACTCCTAAACCGGACGCACAGCTTAATCCTTGTGAAATAACCAAGGTATTACGATGTTTCCAATTTCAATTGAACTTTATTGACAATATTCCATGATTTCTTGATGCTCTATCCATTTTTATGTGTCACATGGGAGACGATATGTATATAAAAGCTTCTACTGCGACAGATGCGCCAATCCAGGCTTTATTCTGCAGCATGTAATATACATTAAACCATCCTCAGTCATAGTTGATTATATGCCCAATGCATTTCGGGCCTTCCATGGCCCTTCATCAGGGGTTCACTATAATTTCAAAAAAGACAACGACATTAGATCATACTATCAAACCTCTGTGTTAATCTGTTGTTAATAAATGCATCAACAAATTTTACGCTTTACTTTTGGTCAGAACACATTACCCACGTTTTTCCCTCTAACTACGTGACCACACGCTAAAAACAAACGGATCTCTGTCAGGTTTCTCCCTACAACCTCAACTCACTGTATTATATCACCCCATGCATTAGGTCAATCACTGTTTCCCACCATCTCATGTTGAACCCTATTTGCAATACATCACTATTGATGAACACGATTTTATCAACCTTTTCGCGTACCTACAACCGTTAATAATTCGATCTCCTTCCCATCATGCTCTTTCCTTTCCATTTCTGTGGCTGTAATCTTCTCCCCACCCCTCTCACTCTTTTTAATCATGTGACGTATCTCCGCCCCTTTCAATCAACCAATGGATTTGCCTTGCGATTTTACATTCCTACAATTCCCAAAATGCACTATTTTAGTCACCACAAGAGTATTGGTTTACTGGTATAGCTGATACAGTCTAACATACGATCTTTACATGAAACCTTCTAGACACCCTAATTGTATACACAGCCCACCCTTAGATGCTTAAATACACGTGGATTATGAGATGCAACACGACGCATTTGTCAATACTTGTATGAAATACACAACTTTTGGCACTTAAAGTTCAAAAAGTCCAACAGCAGGTCCTTCGTCATATTTTCTAAAACAACGCAGTTCACGAGCTCCTGCCTCTGAGAAACAATGTTTAAACGTCTCGCTTGTGACCACATTCAATTTGTGTCAGACAGACCTGCATGGAAACCATGTCGGAAACCATCATCGTAATCTCAAGGGCGGAAAAGCCCGCCCTTGAGATTACTTGCCGGATTCCAACTGGCAGACAAGCTCTCCGAGCCAGTCAGAAGCCAGCTGGAATGACTGGCAGGTTTCCTTTCCGAACCCATCCATCGTAATGTGGCGGTCGGAAAGGAATCTGACCGGCCCATTACGATGCGGCTCAGAAGGCTCCGACCGACGCCGCATCGTAATCGGCCCCTATGTCCTCTAGAAGCACAATTTGGGCAGCGTTGCTGCAGGACATTTGCATCTAGCTGAATCAGGTGTTCTGCAGTTGTTTGCGCCGTCTCGTGCTTCTTAGAATTGATAGCTGGAGGTGTGATCTAATTGGAGCCCTCATGGAACGATATTCTCAGGTTCGCCACCAAGCAAACTTAAAAATGCTGTCCATTTTTAAAGCTATCCAAATGATTTATTTGACTTAATTGTCTGCGTTTCGAAATATGCTATGTCTTGTTGTTTGACAACCACTGTAGTGATGTTATAAGAAATAGGCTAAGAATCCAAAAATCATTACACAACTGTTCAACATTTTTCCATCCAAGTATACATATTAGGTTTCTATTTATATATTGTTGTATGGCTTAATCAATGCAAGTGTCTGCTATTTCACATTTACGCATGAATGCTAACAATCTTTATATTTCTCCCTTAATATCCTTTTTATCCTAACTTGACCATCCGTTACTTTTTTTTATCATTGCCTGCAAAGATATACATCCATGCATAGTGACGTCATCTGAACCACCCTGGACCTTTAGATTCAACAATAGACTGTGCTTTAGCTGACTGCCCTTGATTTTTTTTGTTCACCTTCTTTCAACTACTCAGATTTTGCTAACACACTGTAACACATGGAAGCACGGACATATACACAAGAGTGAATGCCTGTGTGTGCAGACATTAGTACAATTAATCCGGACCGAATGGGTTGGCCAATGCATATAACATTTACAAAATGTAGGATTTAGAAAAAATCTTTAAAAAAGTTCATTACAAAGCGATCTGTTGACATAGCTGAGGAAATACACAGAGGGGAGTGGCATATCTGCTAGAATCTATTTAACATTTATTTGCAGGAATCTTCCAGTGGAAATGAACAGCAGTTCAGGGGAAGCTGTGACCATCTTTGAAACATCCAAAGTGCAGGCAGCAAAATAAACAGATGTTTCGCATACATATCCTAATATTTTTTTAAAGTTTGCTGCAGTGAATAAACAAATAAGAGCAAAGGGATCACTTTCTGCACACAGTGGTTGTATGAGAGAAAGAAAGTACAGAGTGGTGATTCACTAAAATAGTCCTTAATTGTTTCCAATACAAGCCCTCCATACGAGGTGAAATAATACACCAAGCAGCCAACAGAATGAAGTTAGAGAGAAATACTCTTCTGGGCGGAGCCTGACCCGCTCAATGTGAATTTGATGTTTATAATTAAGAACTGGTATCAATAGGAATTACAGAAACTTGCGCTGTCAAGCCAGAACAAAAAGTAGGTCTTGTTTAACCACCTGTGGGCAGCTTCACCCCAGGATATTAGGGAGTACCATAAGTATGCACCAAGAAGACGGCCCAGTACTCCCTAACTAACCACAATAGCAGAAGTAAATCAAAGGGTAGTAGACAACATGCTTCAATATGAGCCTAGGTTGCTTACTGACATGAGAAACTAGAGAGGTTAGAGGCATGTGCAACCTACCTGAACTGGGATTGATGCTACAGTCTGCTGCGTCTGCATTCTGGTGCACTGTCACACTAGTCTCAAATTCCCATTCCTTTCGCAAGACGTTATCAGAATTCTGAAGCTGCATTCCTGTTCAAGGGAAAAATATTGAAAAATTTTCAAATCTTAATTGTTTGTTCCAGAATCCAGAAAATGTCCTGTTATTTTCAGATCCTCCATACATGGTATAGGTCTAGCAGAATGAATCAAAGGATAAGCAAAGCGCGATGTGCAGCCTTCAAATACTTCAGAAATGTAAAATTATAAATTTACAAGTTAAATTTAAGGACGGAAGAAAAAAGTTACTTACCTGAACCAAGACTTCTGCAAATTATTTGGGATTATGAATTAAACTAAGGTCATTTGGTGGTTGGCTTCAGAAATTGCCTTATGAACAGCACAAAATGGTCCTCATCCATTACAGTGTATACCTTTGCCCACAATTCGGCTAAAAACACTCCAAACGGAAAAGGTCAGTGCCAGTTCACTTTGTGCTGTGTAAGCGAGGCAACATGTGATACATCTGAAACATGTTTGGAACATTTCAACCTCATGAGAGAACGGGAGAGTCACATGTGCAAAGTACTACTACAAGCAACTTGTACTTTCTCCAGAATACATTTGAATTAAATTCCCATTCTGTGCGCAGATTTCATAACAGTATCATTCCTGTGCCCCAGAAAGCAAAGAGGCGTGTGCAGCTAGTGTTCTTGTAGATTTCTAAGAACTGATTACCAGGTAATTAATCATTCTTGTCCTGCACTACATTTAGAATGTAGTGTTTTGTAAATGTCAAAGTGGGCTCCATTTTGCTTTCTTACATCAGTGCCAAAGAGTTTTAGCTAAGAAAACTTAGGCGTAGATGTAAACTGCTTGCATAGCTGCTGCTAACACAGTTGAAACAAGCACTGGCAAAGCCAACAGGACTAAGCTTTAAAAGGTCATGGTACTTGCTTTGCCAAGCGTATGTAAATACATGGATGAAAACACGTGCACATACATGGCTGCCAATATTGGAATGGAATTTCTAAAAAAGACCCATTCCAAGATGGCTGCCATGTGTCCTGGAGCATACGTACTGATGTGTGTGTGTGTGGCCATGAGTCCCTACGCATGGCATACAATTGTACCGTTTATTGTGGACAACCGTAATAGAACTGTTAATTAAAATGTATATACAATTAGCAGGAAGAGCATGTGAAGAACAAATAAGGATGCAGCTATCAGGCCGACATTAAAATGAAAAAAAAATAAGCTAAGCAAAAACTATAAATCACTAGGGAAGTGCGGCTGGATGCTTTAGGAAGGACGGGAGAAGTTGCAAGCCAAGAAGATTGCGTGGAGAAAAGAAAAAAGGAAAGAGAGCAAGGAAAAAAAGAGACAGATAAATAAGTTACATGGAGAGCAGAGGAAGTAAAAAAAAGTGTGCAGTTGGACAGAGAGTGAGCGAGATAAAGGAAGCACATGCACTGCCATGGAGTGCTTCACAGAAATGAAAAAAGAGGCTCCTCAAGTATGCAGTGGAAGGCAACAACTCATCCAAACAGAACACTGTGAGACTAAAATTCTCCTACGTGTGACAAACACAAGAACAGTGAGGAAAGCCATCGAATCAAGAGCCAGAAAGTTAGACAGACAACAAAGCCATCACACCGAGAGCAAAGAGATGTAATACATTGGAAGCAATAGATCTAGCCCAGAGGCAGCTGAAACTGTCTGCAGGGGAGATTTAAAAGCTTTACTCCCACACAACAGCAACCGCTTATAATATGATTTCCAACTGGCGGCTGTCCAAAAGCTAGGGAAATTGCTTAGTCACACTAAAAGTTTTACTCCTATTAATGTAATACATAATATATGGTTGACTGCTACTGGTAAAGAACTAAACTGTTTGCAAGCGCACCAAATGGCACATCTTTTTATTTGCCTCAAATGTCCTTGCTCTTAGCTTTATGCCATGACTCCATACTTGAGTTGACAAGTCTCCTAGAACACTGTTTCTTCCACCAAGAGTAAAATATTTCTTTCTGGAGCACAATATCTGTACTGCTATTGACAGCTATGGAAATTATCCCCTATGGTTCACTAAGTAACACATAGCTGTGGTGCTGTCTGGCTGGTTAAAAGATCCTGATTGTGTAGATGTTGCTGGGAGGACCATACAGCTAACCTCATCAACAACAATTTACACATTTTAAGTTGTTTACTGGACGCTTTCACTCTCCATTCTATATGTATTCTATACTACCAGTACGGTACTCTGTGTACTTTACATGTATTCTATACTCTTTTAAGTACTTTAATTTAAGTTTGCTATATTTTTACTTATTTATTGTTTGAAAAGTGCCTTGCATCTTGTTTATTCAGGCATATGCTGTGATTTATGTTTAAAAAATTGTAAAACAAAAAAAAGTCATACTTCTGTGAATGATCACCCTTGGTTTTGGTTCTTTGAATGTCCCCCACAAGCTTAATAAGTTCCCCCTCTGTGAGGACTTCATTACTCTTGGAGTAAGAACACTAGATTGTTGATACATACCTGAAGTGGCCATACGTTGAAAGGGGCATTGGTGTACCAAAAGAATACACAGTGACATCCTCCATAGTTATTTCAGCACAAATGTCACTGTCTGAGAGGGGAATCATTTTCTGAAATGGCTGCACGGTGGGGTAGCCTATGGTACACTGGATTCTATATTGGCTGAAATATGGAAATTGGACTTGATTTTTTTTTCAAAATCCCACAGGAAAACCCAATTGCCATGTGGTCTTGTTTATAGCCTCCCAGCATTGCTCTGGACATTTTCCCTTTAACAAGTCGTGCAGAAATGCTGTTATAGATTACCATCTGCCCATGAGTGCTGCAGCTACTGCCAGATATTTTGTGAGCTTCGGGCAGACTTACTCCCAAAAGGTAATAAATACCATGACATGGTAATGTTTTCCAATGAAAATAAAAAGCAGGTAATTATTGTGCTTTTTGTACACTGGGATGCAGAACTAGGCATTCTTCAAATGAATGGTTATTTTAAAGTCACCTTCCTAGTGCAAAGTAGTTGTAATTTTCGATATTAGATTTAAGGTGGAGGAACTCTGTACCCTGTTTTTTTAGAGGACTTCCCTTATTGGCCCTCTGGCTAACATGACTCACATCTTTACCAAAAGGAGACATAGGTGTATATTCATTTTTTGGGAGTTTATTGTCTGGATGAATCTTGAATTCTATACAATAACCTTGAATTACTCTTTGAAGCACGTTAGTCTGAAGTTATATACTTTACACATGTTGAAATATTTAGAGTCTTCCCGTAACTGGGCTGTTAAAGTGAGAGTGTATGTTATTGGCTACTTTGTGCAACACCCCACCTATGTATCTCTGTCCTCTAGATCTAGTTTTCCTTTAAAGTAGCCTACTGTTGTTATGAAGTCTTACAAATAACATAGCTAAAATCTAAAAAATATATTTATGTTTTTGCTGTCTGTTGGATAATCTTCTGGTAGCTGAAGCCAGGATGTCCTTTACCAATTTTCTGCACATATGCATTTCCATAGCCACTCTATAATCAGCCATCTCATGTCGGAATTCAAGCCAGTGACCACCAATGCTGTGTCTCCCCTACCAATTCAAACTGTCAAATACCATCAAACTGATATGTGGGCTTTCATCAATATCTCAGAATTACTCACTACCTGTATCAGCCAGTATGATAGGTCTGCCAGATATGGGCAGATGCTCTGTAATTTTCAAAGACCATCTTTCCCATCATGTGGCTAGCTCTCTAATGCCAATTTGCACTTTGTATACTAGTTTTCAGCGCTCAATTTGTAAAGGAACATTAGTGCAGGGGCCCTGCAGTATACCTATATGGATGAATGCCAAGACTGCCTAGTCTTGATTCAAACAAGGTGTGCCTCCTTTGTTCGAACCATCAATATTTAATGCCTGTTCAAGAATCTCTGGCTGATTCCAGAAAAAGTAACTACTGTTAGTTCTGTTACTAGCATATAACAGCTTTAAAAAAACAAGCTATGATGTTGCTGTCTAGCTGCTCAAATATTTAAGGAACATGTCCTCCTTGATTGCCCGTGGCCACATCCCCTTTGATCATATTATCCGGCACCTTGGATGAGATGCTGACAGAATGAGAGAAAGGTTATGTCTCAATTTTGGGCCTCCTGGACTTCCAATAGCATCAATATGCTTGTTATTCATATGTCAGTGACCTTCACAAACACTTCATTGAGTGTGCAGTGTGACCCAAAGTCGCATATCCTTCTGTAACCGGTCTACTAGAGGAGTCCAATTAAGGTCCAGGCACCTCTAGAAATCCCTAAAGGTGAACAGGTCTAACTATTTAAGCCATCAGCTGCAGTACGTCGCGTCATTTCCCAGCAGAACACTTAGGGCCCGATTCTGATGCGGGTTGGAAAAGCTTCCCGACCGAGGGCCTGATTCTGATGCAGTTAGGAAGGCCTCCTAACGGCATTTGCTCCTTCCAAATCGGATCGGGAACGTGTCTTCCCGACCGAGGGCCCAATTCTGATGCGGTTAGGAACAAATGTTCCCATTGAAGTCAATGGGAGTTCAACCAAATCGTATCTGGAAGCATCCGGATGCATCCTACTCCGCCGGTCGGACTTTCCCGATCCAAGTGGGTCGGACACCATTTCCCAACCGATTCGGTCGGGAAGCTTTTCCAACCCGCATCAGAATCGGCCCCTTAGTGTATTTCCTCAAAACACAGAGGAAAATCGAAGGATTCCTGATCCGATTGCCCAAGGGTTCGACATTCAGATCCCAAATTATAGGGTAATCGATTTCAGCCACCAGTGGGGTCCACGCTGAGCGCAACTGCCTGTAGCAATTGGCAAAAGCAGTCACAATTGCAGAAGAGTCAGGGACACAGCTTTTCTCTGACTTTGAATGGTTGTGATGACCAAAGAGGCTATTTCATGGTTAGCCAATCACCAATAATTTGCTGGTCTTGTTGCCTGACTCGTACATGTGGAGCTGTGAGGACATTCAAGTCAGAGTGGTAGCATTTTATAAGATCTGTTTAAGTTTAAACCTAGCCACTTCTAATCTGCAGAAAACTGTATCCTTGTGCATCATAACCAATGTCAGTTCTGGGGTGCAGATCGTCTCTTCAAGTGATGTGACCTCCTTCTCCCAGTCCCTGGCTCTGCTTTGAAGGAAAGTCATGGCCCTACCCCAGGTCACTGTTTTGAACACCTTTCACAACATGGTCAGTGATGGCACAAATTCTTGAGTGAGCCAGAAGGCAGCCATAGCCTCCTCACGACGAAAAGCCAAGAAGTCATCATGTAGAAGCCACTGAGCACACAAACGCTTGAACCCCCTCGGGAAGCTCCCCTAGTGTGGAACAGGTGCAGCTCTATCGGAGAGTAATCTGAGAGGCCTTGCGGGGAAATATGCACTCTAGTTGCCTCAGAATTCTCTGTGGCTGGAAGAGGTAACACAGCAAAGAAAATGAATGTGCTGCTGAGTAGAACAAATATGTTTCTATGACATAATATCAAGGTTAAAAATACTGTAATACAAAAAAATAGCAAAGCAAAAATCTTGAGGACAAAAATATTGATTGCATGCTTACTGTGTAAAATACAATAATATCCACTACTAGAATATGGTGGTCAAAAACACTGAAAATAGATAGGTAAGTGTATTTATTTAAAAGTATTTAACGTTCAAATAAAATAAAAAATTACAATTAAAATTTTCAATAAACAAAAAGTACACATACATTAATAACTTAAAAAATAAAAATGTGTAACTTTAAATAAAATATATAGTAGAATTATAAGTTTATATAATAGAAACAATTTATTTATATCAAACTGCAATAATTAAACATATATTAATATAAAGTTATTAATATAATTAATACATACATTATCTAAAATATGCATGTATATGCGTATGTGTGTAAAAGCGAAAACAAAAAAAGTAAAATATAATTACTAAACCTTAAATGTTATATATAAAAATTAAACAATAAAAATAATGTTTATCAAAAATTAAACACAAAAAACTTAAACAAAAAATATAACATTAAAATACATGATAACATAAAATTAAATAGAAATATATCTAGACACTACTAAAACAAATACACAAAATAGTCACATTTAAAAAACAAACAATAACAAGTACAAAAGAGAAATTAAATGCTAAGAACTTGAATAGAAGCAGATGCAACTAAAAAAACAATAAAATAATTATGGTTCTAACTCTAATTTAATATACAATTTAAAAGAACAAGTATGCCATTATAGCTTGATGCAAACAAAACATTAAAAACAAATAAATCAAAGAAAATAAAATGTACTGTTCAAAATGCAACCTGTATTTCACTTTGGATGGGACATATTTACTATTTCCAATCAAACCTGAGCAACAGTAAG
Organism: Calotriton arnoldi; assembly: GCA_963921515.1. Lineage (NCBI taxonomy): Eukaryota > Metazoa > Chordata > Amphibia > Caudata > Salamandridae > Calotriton > Calotriton arnoldi. The sequence continues at coordinate 146,269 of CAWUFW010018035.1, forward strand.
GAACCTTTGGACTCCAAAATGGTGAACAGTGGAAAAGTGATGGAGTTTGGAGGGGTCAGATTTTGCATTCCAACTGCTACCTGAGCAATAGTAGGGAAAGTGTTGGACTTTGGATGAGCCATGTACACTATTCCCACTTCAAACTGAGCAACAGTAGAAAAAGTGCTGGGCTTTGGATGGGGGTGAGGTGTACTATTCCCATTATTTCAACATAAGCAACAATAGGGAAGTGCTGGACTTTGGAGGGGTAAGAATTACTATTCCCACTCCAAACTGAGCAACAGTAGAGAAAGTGCTGCACTTACAGAAGCCAGATGAACTATTCCACAAACCTAAATAATAAATACATTAAACAGAATCAAACTAAAACAATTATATATATAAATGGAAAAGGAACAATTATAGCCACTGTAGGAAAGTAGGATCTGCTTCTTATGATTACCCCCACTTTTTGCTTGATGAGATACTGTTTTTGACTAGTCTGAATGGGATCCTGCTAATCAGGACCCAAGTCTATCTGCTTTCTCCTAAAACTGTTGTGTATGTACTTAGGTACACCCCAGATTGGATAATGGGGTACCCTTGTCAGTCCCTAGTATATGGTACCCATGTACCCAGGGCATAGGTACCCCAGAGGCCTCCCATGGACTGCAGCAGGTATTATGCCACCCATGAGAGACCATTCAAAATGGAACTACAGGCCTGCCATTGCAGCCTGTGTAAGTTGGTGCATGCAGCACTTACGAAAGATATAGGTTTACTATATCTAAGGGTCACTGCACTTAAAACCTATAAGTCACCCCTATAGCAGGCCTTTACAATCCTGAGGGCAGGGGGCTTGGTTCTAAGTGAGAGGGTGCCCCTGCATGAGCAGGACACCCCGGCAGCCTACGGAGTCCATTCTCCCGGGTTGTCAGTGAAGCAGCCATATACTAATATAGAGGGGCATTATGTGACCGCGCGATGACCATCTCGAAAACGGCTGCAACGAACCCTATCGTGTTTGGGGTCAAACATGTTGCAATCATACTCCCACGTCGTTACCGGTGTGGGCGGTATGATTCCACCCACCGGGAGAACCGTCCGTTAGGCTCTCAGTGTTCCCTGTACCAGCCTTCTAGTACCGGAAAGCACAAAATGGTTGCTGCTGACCAGAGACACAATTCTGCCCTCCTGCTGCTGAGCCAAGCTTGAGCAGGGGAAGGCAGAACAATAGGCATCCTGTCACAGGGAGGTGTGACCACCTCCCAGACAGGTTTTAGTGTATTAGGGCTGGGTGGGTGCGCTTGCCAGCGCCTGAAAGTCTGCATCAATCAATCAATCAATCAATTAATCAGGCGTTTGTTAAGCGCGACTACTCACCCGTAAGGGTCTCAAGGTGCTGGGGGTACGGGGGGGTGCAGGTTCCAGTCCATCAAGGAGGGGGTCTGTCGAAGAGCCAGGTTTTGAGGTTTCTTGCGAAGATGGGAAGCGATGTTGTCTGTCGGAGGTGGAGCGGAAGGGCATTCCAGGCTCTGGCCGTGAGGAAGGAGAAGGAGCGGCCTCCCGATCTGGTCTTTCTGGTGCGGGGGACCACGGCGTAGGAGAGCTGGGCTGATCGTAGGGTCCTTTGAGGTGCGTGGAAATTGAGTCGGCTGTTCAGGTATGCTGGTCCGGTGTCGTGGAGGGCTTTGTGTGCGTGGGTGAGCATCTTGAAGGTGACTCTGGCCTCGATGGAGCACATTTGGTGTCCCTGTGCATAGTCCAGTTCAAACCAGTCCTGGGAGCCGTTGGCTCCCGCTCTGGCACAAAACTGGACAAAGGACATGGGAGTAACCGCCCCCCTGTCCAGACCCTCCCCTGGGAGGGTCCCCTGAATCTTCCCAACCCTCTCCTTAGGGTACTCAAGGGCTTACCTGGGTGTAGGTCCTTAGATTCGTCGTGGACAAGATTCAGAACTGAAACCACGCACTTCTACCGTCCGGGCACTCTGGACTTCGCTGGACTTCGTTTGGGCCTGACTTAGCTCCCTTTCAGTCTGCTGCCCCGTCTGTGCCTGTGCATCATTCAGGATCCGTGCAGAACCTGTGGAGCATCCAAAACACTTGAAGATAATTTCCCTTGAAGCGAAGGAGTCACTTCCCTGCATTTGCAGGCACCTCAACAATGCTGACCGGTCTGCTGATCCCGAGCTCCTGCGGACTCCGAAGGGTTCAACAACACAGGTCGTGGTTATCTACGTCTCCCGAGGCCCGAGCTGCCCTCTCACCAAGTCTGAGGTCAGAATCCCTCGTGGGGGCTGCATTAACCGAACCCTTGTGCACCGCGTACTTTTGCAAGTGCATATGCTTGTTGGCAGTTTTGCGACATGTGCATTGGGCTCCAAGTAGCCCCAACCTCCGGCAACTTCTTCTACCAAGATCTTCAGCCACAGCGCCTTGTGGGCACCGTGGCCTGCTCCTGTTGGTGTGCTGCTCGAGGTCCTCTCACGACTCCTGTGCGTCCGGCCTGTGGGTCCATTTGAGGGTCACCTTTGTTTTCCTTGGGCTCCCCTGAGTGCTCGGGCCTGCCCTGACTCCCCTGCTTGTGGTGTGTCTCCTGGACCTTGCTGGTCCCAACCGTGCACCTTCTTGATTTCCTGCGTGGGTTGCATTTGCCAAGGGTTGTTGGTGCTCCCGCCGGACACCGACCCCTCAGCACTCGACATCCTTCATTGGACAGCTCGCATCCGAGTCCTGGTCGTCCTCAGCATCGCCTGGTTCTCGCAGCTGTAGAGTCAAGGTCACAGTCATCCTTCCTGAAGCACCCAACATCGGAGGGCATTCGTCTTCCAAGTCTCCTGGTCACCCCTGAGTGACATAGACTCTGTCCCCTCTGCTTTCAGGTACTCCTCTTCAAGAATCTACGTTTGAATTCCTCCGGACACTTTCTACTCTTCCAGCAGTGGCACTTTCCTGAAGTCCTCCATTGGGTTTGACGGCGGTTTCCGACGCCACTTCACACCTATGCACCCGGCTTCCCTGGGATAGGTAACTTAGGTACCACGGTATCCACAGGAGGGGTGGCTCTCCAACCTTCTGTCTTCCACGTGGTTTCTTCAGGGTCCACTGGGAAGGGTCCCTAATCTTTCAAATTCCAACCGTGACTTGCACATAGATGTGTACGGAGCACGCAGTCGAGATCACACACTGCACACGCTCTCCGTGGGGTCCCTATCTACTTACCTTGGGTGGTTCCGTGGGTCCCCAGCAATTCCACGTTCTCTCGACATTGTCCTGACTCGAGTCGTGGTTCTTATACCACTTTCTTAGTATATGGTTTGGTCCCCCCCTGGGGCCCACTGTGTGTTAGTGCTATTTACTGTGATTTCTTTGCTAAAGTATTGTGTGCTTTGTGTTTATCTCCGTGTAGGAGATACTGTAACGTACTAGAGAGTGTTCTATAATACATATTTTTATTCATACCTTGCGTGGTTCCTTTTCATTTAATCTATACAATAATATTGCATTCTGGTAAAACAAGCTGCTTTACACTCCTTCAAGACTAAGCCTGAAGGCTGCTCTCCACAGCTACCACTTGGAATTGCTTTCTAAGGTTGTCTGAGACCTCTTAAATCACCATAAGGGTTGTCTGGACTGGTGGAAGGTGCCCACTTACATTAGTGGACATCATATACCAGGCCAGCTTCTCACAGCCACTAAAACAGATCACAATAGATTAAGGGCCTTATTCCGAGTACGGCGGTCCTACGACCGCCGTACTCGCGGTGGCGGTCCGACCACCACTGCGGGTCCTACCACCTTATCATGAATGTGGAGGTCGTAACGCCACAGCACCGCCGCCTCCACGGGGATCCAGGATCCCGTAGCGGTGGCGCAGCGGAAAGGGGAAGGAATATGCTGGTGGTGCCACAGCCTAGCATATTCCGAGTTGCATTTCCACCGCCTGTTTTATGGCGGTGAGCCCGCCATGAAAACGGTGGCAGAGATGCATTTAAGGGGGCCCTGTCAGGGCCCCCTACCGCTTCTGGGCCTGGCAATGCATGAGGGGGAACACGTTGTGCCCCCCTGGAATTGAACCCCCGTTCCTGCACGGTGTGGCCACGGTGTGACAGAGTTACAGGCTCTGTCACGGTAGCGGTCTACTGTTAAGGCTCTCCTATGAGCCTAACACAGCTGCCACCATGAGACCGCCGCAGCTGCCGCCCACCCGCCCTAGATTCAATTCGGAATCCAGCGGGCGGGTGCACCACAGGCTTGGCGGTCGTCCTACCAGCACAGTGGTGGCAGTGCTGCAGAAGGACCGCCAAACTTGTAATACGGCCCTAAGTAATTAAAATCAATATCTATCAATGCAATTAAAATGTAAAATTCTAAATCACATTAAAAATTAATAATAAAAAAATGGCAATTAAACATGTTTACTACAAATAGAAATAAACACAAAAATAAGAATCACAATTAAAAAACAAATTATTTACAAACGCATGTATGAATTTAAAATTGAACAAAATATATAACGTCAATATAAAATATATAAACACTCAATTTACAAATTATTAAATCAAATTTACAATTAATAAACCTATATTTAAAACAACATTTGCCTTGTTTCCCCACAAAACAAAATAAAACATTAAAAATAATAATTATTCATCAGCAACAATAAAATAAAATATATTTAAGAATAATGAACACAAATATTATAATATATTTTAAACAAATTTACAAAACAATCAAATACTCAAAACATTTTTTCCCAAGTACTATTTCAAACAATTTGCATATTTGATAAACAAATTTAGGAAAAGGCAGACTATGTAAATAGGGGATGCCCCAAGAAGTGGGAGCAGGTGTGGGGAGAATGGAATACGTACAGGGGAGGGATATGGACCCCGCCCCCCCCCGGGGCTTGTCGCTGGAGGAGAGCTGAAGAACATACTAGGTCCAATTCGCAATTAAGCCTCAAAAACAGCACAGAAACAAGATAAGGGATGGACATAGTTTATCATAGACATCTTGATGCAATGTTGTCAATTATTGTTTCAACTGTACTAATAACCTGCGCTGCGGTCAATAAAAAGAGTTTAAAAAAAAATAATTACTGGATTTGAAATACTTCCCACCCCTTGCCCCTACAAAGGCAAAAATCCATACATAAACAAAAATATTATTTTAAAATTTGTTTAAGAATTTATGATATGTAAGATAAACAAACATTACACTACAGATAATAATTAATTAAAAATATTACATTAAAACATACAAAAATACATATAACAATTAATTAAAATAAAAAATAATCAAACCAATTTAATACTTCCCACCCTTTTCCCATACAAATACAACAACCCGCCTAGGAATAAAAAAATATTACTTTTAAACAAAATATAATTCTTTAAATATATTACCAAAACAAAACAAAAAATCTTTACTAAACAAATAATTACAAACAAATAACATTAAAATAATAGTAAATTATAACACTGAAGCTAAAGAAACATGACAAAAAAAAATCAAAAAACAGATAATATATGCAACAATATTACATAAAACCGCACCCCTCCCAATCCTTCGGCTAGTTTTCTCTTGGACAGGGACCAGCACTCTGCTACGCCACCACCAGTCTTCTTTCTGGCGCCTGGTACAACACTATCGAGGCTGTGAAAGTCATTGAAGCAGCTATCTTAAGTCTGAGGCCCACGGCTTCTTTCCTCCGCATCGTTGTGGCTCTCTGCCCGGAGACTCGGGAACAGTCATTGAAACCTCTAGGCTGGGTGAGCTCCACCCAAGGCCATCGCCCACCCAGCATTTAGGACCCTCTCTATAAGAGGCCACATGGTAGGGCACAAGCAGCTGGAGACACTGAAAACAAGTCAGGTGAGACCTATGATCTGGAAGATTCCCCACAGTTGCCTGCCAACATGACGACGCCTGGGGGGACCGACTGTATAGGACTGAAGCGCCGATTAAGAGCTCCTCCAGATTGTGGCCACTATCTTAGGTGGTCAAGCCATGCTACCTTTTTTGCTTCCATTGAGAAATCATTTTGCAGTCTTCCAATCCTACAGATCACTGATTAGAAAATTATGAGAATTGTACTTTATTTCCAACAGAAAACTCTCGGTGGTAGAATTATCACTCTATTCCCTGTTAAAAAATTTTTTAAAATAACATTAAAAAAATGTAAACACCCTGATACCTTGATCAGGATGAAGTCTGGGTTTAATTAAACACAATACATAAATTAAACAAACCATTTGTTCCAAAGTTGTTCTACAGGATCCATTACAGACGTGTCTGACTTGTTCTTCTGGGTTTTGCTTCTTGACTGTGCTGACAGATTTGAATGTAAACCACCTAGATACTGAACCTTAGAGCTCAGCACAGGGCTTGTGGCTGTATTTAATATTGTTTTACATTTTTAAATAGGGCAGTCACACAAAGATTTATTTCACTGTGCTTCACAAACAACAACGTGGAGATGACCAGCATCACTTGCATTGTAACAATGAAAATCGTAAAAACTATATAATATTTCTCAATTCTTTCAAAGCTGAAACCATAAAAGTAGAGGTGAAATGAGGGTGAAGGGGAATGCAAGTAGCAAGCAGCAGAACATTGAAGAAATAAGATTAAAGTTAAGTGAGTGGTGAGCCAAGAGACGAGCTTTGATATTCAGGGAGCCAAGTGAAAATATTATTTCAAACAGGTAGGTTTGCAGTTTTTTCCTGAACATCAAAAGGGACTCTACAAATCTGATTTTGAATGGTGCAGCATTCCATATGGAGGCACAGTCACAGAAAAGTATTTGTTCAACAAAGTACAGGAGTTTAATGTTACCAACTTTCATTTGATGGTCAGTGGTAAACATTTGTTGTTTAGGGTTATTCATGGGCCAAACAGCAAGTCTTACAGATGCAATTCACAACATGCTCTGGAATTTCCATTTACTGTACAGGCCTCTGAGCAAAATATATTGCTGCTAAGGCCCTGATTCAGAGTTTGTCGAACTCCAGGTGCTTTTGACTGCACCAGATAAATAACAATACCTTGGAGTACATTATTTATCAGGTGCAATAAATAGCAGTTATAACAACTTTGCTGGGGATTAGCTTGCGGATTTAGGTGCTTAGAGAACCAAAGTCCACATGGTACTGTATATAGAACATACTTTTTCCATGTAAATTCCAGCAGGTTAGACCTACCTAAATTTAACAAAGGGTGAGATATTTAAGGCACCCAGTAATTGACAAATTAGGTAATACCACTCAACTCGTAATTTGTCCCCCTGCGCATGCAAGGTTTTAATGCAGGGGTCGGAAATCAGCGTCCCACTCATAATCAGGGACATAAACTCAGACTACAGTGAATGATCATGACATATGCAGGTGAATCATCTGACATACAGAGGAGGTGCTGTCCCCAGCTCTAGGGTGGAAAGCAAATGAAAGAGTTTTCAAAATTATGATGCCAGGTACAAGGATAGAACCGTTTAGTGAAAATATTTTGTGTTGGACGATGCAGTGTGATCCCAAGACTACTTCACGACATAACGGTTTTATAACAGTCTATTTTTTCCTGAATTCTCCTTCCCTCTTGAGGTTTTAAGAGTTCGGTCAGTTCCATATGAAGCTGTTGCTTCTCTGGCACGAGGCCACAACTTAGAATGGCCTCCAGCAGACCCCAGGTCTGGGAGAAGCACATGCTTAAGATTATAATTAATTACAGCTGTCAAAATAGACAGGAATTGCATGAATTATTTAATTATAAATGACAGAACAGAATAATCAAGACATGAGCTATGCCTAACAGAGTACTTCCAAAAAAAGGACTGATAAAGATAATGTCGTTTGGGGGGAGTGTGTGGCTCCAATAGAACAAGCTTTAAGAATAGCACAACTAGGCCCTGATTACAAGTTGGGTGGTTAATTCCATCCTGTGCGAAAACCCCGGTTTACGCACGAGACGGAATTACAAGTTTGGCTTTATTTAACGCATCTGATAATTATCAGATGCGTTAAATAACCTAACATTCATTCAATTTCGGCGCCTACACCTGCCGAAATTTAACAGTGGAAAATATACACTACTTACCGTATCATGCGGACTTTGGTGCATTAAACACCAAAATCTGCGTGTTATTGGGTGTTATTTATCGCACCTGATAAATATCATACCCCGTGGTATTGTTATTTGTAAGCAGCGATAAATACCACCTCAGCTTGTAATCAGGCCTCTAATTATTAAGATATATAACAATTGTGCAGAAGGGACAATATTTAACTGCCTCAACTGGTCTCTGAAATCCATATCTCCTTTGGTCTCTCTGTAAAGTACAGATTAATTGAATCTTTCTGACTCAGTAGACAGATTCCACATATCACAATGTACAAATTTTGAACTAAGATGAATACACATATTTCCCCCCTTGATTTTTCCTGACCTCTCCTTGTGTAGTCAATGCTTTCCCTTTTGTCTGTTTTCTTCTGAGTCTTCAGAAACTTGGTTTCCTCTCTTGTTTTCTTGAGTAATGCTACAGCACTGCTAGTCGCCTCACCTGTACATAAAGAACAAATTTAAAACTTAGCACTTTAAAAGGGTCAGACGGCCCGCACAATACAGGTTGTGTACATCAAATACAGCGGAACAAAATTAAATGTGCAATTTAATAAGTATGAAAATCAACGTACTACAAGAGGTTCATATATATGTTAGGGTGCTAGAACAAAACAGAACGCAGGCAAGGTGCATGTTAGACCGAGAACTGAAGGCCAACATTAAGCAGGCAAGCAGCTGTTTGAGAGAAACATTACACAATAAAGGGTAACACAAAGCAGAAAGGAACAAAAAGGCTGATGATTTATGAGAAGTAGTTAGTGAGTGCCTATAGCCTTGCAATATATGGCAAATTAAACACATGAAGAGCTAAAGGCACAGCGCTCCTGCATAAAACCTGCACCAAAAATGAATCTATGCACTCCGATTTAGTATTCTAAACTTGCGTTTTTAACAGCATACATAAAGCACCACAAGCAAATCTATATAAATATAACCAGCTGCCCCAGGTCCATTCTGTGACCACATGCATGAAGGGACAAGCCATCTCTCTTGTCACTTGGTTTGTGCACAGTGGAAGGCACAGGTCAAAGCTGCAAATATTGAATGAAAAGAAGCCACAGACCACCCTTTCATTTACCACGAGAGACTTCAGCAGACCTCATATGCAATAGGTTCAGCACAAAGGATCACCTATGATCAAATGCTGAAATATTCAAGAAGTCCTACCTCTACACCTGCAAAACAAAGATGAAACCCTGGGTTGTGTTTAATTGCTGCCTTAGTTTTTAGGTCTCGCCTAGGCAGCACTTGTGCTGTCTCTTCGAGACATGCTGTAGCTAGGATATGTTATAGTCTACAAAATAGTTCAGTTGGGTAGCACCTAATTCCTTTAGACATGCAATAATCATATAGTAATTTACAGAAAAACATAAATTTTTAGTTACACACAACACCGATTTTTAGATCAATATGTATATATATTTTTTTATTTTTTATTTATATAACAACTTCTTTTCGTGGAAAGCAGGCAGTCATACAATACAAAAATTAGTGGTTCAATAGTGACTGTTGTGACACGTGGTGATAGAGGTGAAAAAACTGAAACCAAGAAATGAACAAACACTGATACATAGATAACACAAATTGGTGACCAATATATTTAAATCTCTGTCCAAGTGAATAATTCCAGTGGTAACCTGAACATTCAACTTATTATGGTTACACTGTTTTTGGATATGAGTGAACAATACGTCGACGTTTCGACCCAAAATGTCTGTTTTATAAGGACATCACAGTGGGTCTTCTTCAGGACGAAAGGAAGTGTGACAGCCTAATAAAAGAAAAGGGACGATTTGTTTAGATGTGTGTTTAAAACTAATGAAATTAAAGACTTAAGGGGTCATGCATGGACTCACTGTGTCATAGAAAAATGAACTCCTCAAATCCTGGATGGAGTACAAAAGGACGTCTTGTCAGGGCATCTATAAATAAGGGAAGAGCCTTAGTAATTGTAAAGACGGGTAGGGATTTCCTTAAAGAGGAGTGGGGGTAATGAACTCACCATCAAGAGGTAAAAATTGACATTAGGGTGGGTTCCTCTCCTCGTCGGAAATGGCGTAGGTCCTCCTCCCAGGAGGTAATCAGTTTGAGCAGTTTACTGGTAATTCAGTGGATGAACTGTGGGTGTAAGAAGCTTCATCAAGGAACGCTAATACCACAAGGCATCAAGAAATGTTTCCCATATTAGATTGTAAGTAGTAGTTGGGAACTGCACTTAACCACTAAGAAGTAGGGAAATCCGTAAACACTTGTCAGTCAAATAGAGCAGCGCGGTTCCAAGTCGGGGGTCTCTACGTGGCCTCTGGGTTACAGTGAATGTAACTGTTAAGAAAGGTTACGAGGCGTATTAGGCGAGACACGGTAGGGAAGGAATTTCCCGTGTATCTGTGCGCTCAGTTTGAAAACTCACCTGTGAAGTGATTTTGCAGGAAATTGCAATCCGAACCTTCTTCCTGTGTAGCCTCGGCCGAGTGACACCGGATTAAGAGTATTGCCCGTGTCCGTGCGTATAGGCGTACGTCAGAAGTGACGTATTGGGGGGGGGAACCTGCGCGTCGCGACAGGTCGCACGAGAAGGAATTCCTAAAAGCAACAGTACGTGCATTGGGGCGGGGAAGTTGCTTACGTCAGTGAGAATGCGGGACTGAGAACTGTCACATCGCATTGATTATGTTCTCATCTAGCAGGTGAAAAACGTGGGAAGAGGAAAAGGCATAGCCCCTCACACAGACACTTTACAGTTTACAGATACACATCAGGGAGGTATAAGCGAAGACCAGGAGGTTTTGAAGTCCCTCGCATAAACTCTTAACAGCTCATAGCTAATCACATTAAGGGTAGCTCTTTAAAAATCATGCAAGTGAAAACAAGGCCCTTGTTTCTGTACAATAATGGGCTACATATAATTAATAAATGAAAGCGCTAAATTCAATGGGCCAGCAGACTTATATAACTCATTATGTACATAGTTATAAACAGATATCCAAAAGGGAAAATATGGTTGCACAAATCCAGTTACAAAGATAAAAACATTAATACAACAATGTATCAGATGAACATTACAGTATTAATATGCAGGCGTGTAGATGTTAGTTCTACAGTCAGCCAATATCACCCACCCCATCCATAAGGATATTCCCAGCTCGATGGACAAGTATCTTTATGTAGTTGTTCCCAAATGAGCGCGGAGCGGATGTGAGACAACCGGGTATTTATTATCTAGGTAGAAAGAGGACTAAATGTGTATTTGATGGGAAGTCCTGTTAGGTGTAGGATAACAGGCCTGTCTGTCTGTTGATTTCCTCCAATTTGTTCAGTCCCCCGCCTCTGAGTCCAACATGTGTATCCACCTACATTCTTTTGTATTCAGTTTTTGTTGGATATCACCACCGCTCGGATTGCATGTACCTTTTCCAATATCCACCATCTTATGTTGTCAGCTGTGTGATTGTTGTTTAGGAAGTGTTCTACCAAGGGTGCCCCCTGAGTTTTGCACCTTACCCTACTGCAATGTTGGAGAATACGTATTTTGGCTTTCTGTGTCGTCTGACCCACGTATGTTTTATTAAATGGACACTTGATTGCATAAATAACTTCCGTTGAATTGCAGTTTGTGTGCTTGTATAGTGGATATGTGTGGTCTTGATGTTGAAAATCTTTCCCTTCAATGGACAATTCGCATGCCCTACAGTGGCCACATTTGAAGTGTCCCACCAGTGGAGGGGAGCTGAGCTGTGAACAGAGATCTGTGGTTTTTTCTTGCCCCAGAAAAGAACTAACTACATGGTCTCTCACATTCTTGCCTCTTTTTAAGGCAAACATTGGGGAATCTGGAGTATCTAGTTCTGTGGCTACCAAATTCCAGTATTTGTTGATTACCTTCTTTATCACATTACTTTTGGTATTATAAGTGGTAACGCACACTCGTTTGTAGGAAGTGTCATCTTTAGGTTTTACCTCTAAGAGACTGTCTCTGGGGCAATACCAGGCTCTTTTCCTTGCTCTATGGAGAAGGCCCTTGGGGTAGCCTCTTTCTCTTTAGCGAGTCATGAGTGTTTCTGTCTCTTTGAAGAAATCAGGGTGTCTGGTACAATTTCTTCTCAACCTCAAGAACTGGCCATAGGGAAGGTCGTCCCGTAGGTTCCTAGGGTGATGTGAATTGTATTTGAGAAGTGTGTTACACTCTGTCGGTTTTCTAAATAAGGTGGTGTAGATCCTGGAATCCTCTACTTTGAGGGATAAATCTAGAAAACTGATGGTCCCTCTACTGTAATTCATTGTGAACTTAATATCGGGGGACCTACCATTGAGCCAACCAGCATAATCAATGAGGCTCAATTCGTCCCCAGTCCAAATCATTAGCACATCGTCAATATAACGTTTCCACATAGTTATATTGTCTAGAAATGGATTATTGTGGTTGTAGATGTGTTTATCCTCGTAGATGTCCATGTACAAGTTCGCCAAGCTAGGAGCGAAGCCAGCCCTCATGGCGACTCCTTTACGTTGGAAATAGTATTAATTTTTTAATATGAAGAAATGTTTGCTCATAGCTATATCCTAGAGATCTAACACAAATTCGGTAGGTATCCAACAGGGAAACTCTCTCTCGTTCAATGATTCACGTATTACCTCCAAAGCATCATCCTGGGGTATGCTGGTGTAAAGAGAGGCGACATCTAAGGTTACCAGGAACTGTGTAGTGTCATTGAAGGGTTGATCCTCCACTATTTGTATCACATGCATAGTGTCCCGGATGTATGATCTGGTCGTCACTACCAGAGGCTTTATAAAGCTGTCAATATACTTGTTCAGGGGCTCTAGGATGGAGCCACAGCCTGACACAATGGGGCGACCCGGGGGATGAGTTAAGTCTTTATGCACCTTGGGAAGAGTATAGATGGTGGGTATACATGGGGTTTTCTTGTTCAGGAAGCCAAATTCCTTCTCACTGAGGAAACCCTTATCCAATCATTCTTGAGTGAGTGTATGAATCAGTTTACGAATGTCATTCGTGGGATATTTCCTGATCTTTTGATAGCTCTCTTGTTCATTTAGTTGTTTCATGATCTCCCTGGTATACTCATCAGTGTTTTGCACTACCACTGCCCCACCTTTATTAGCCGCCTTTATAACAATGTCATGATTGTTTTTTAGCGTTGATAAACTCTCTCGCTCATCCTTTGTGATGTTGTACCTGATATAGTTCCTAGTTTGCAGTAAATCCATGATCTCTTTGAGGACTATCTGTTCATAGGCCAGAATTTTGTGTGAGACCAGATGTGCTGCTGTAGTAAAAGTGGACGGAGTACGACAGTTGGTGGCAGTGTTATGTATGTCAGAGAATGTATTCTTCCCAAAATAATGTCTCAATCTGATTTTTCTAAAAAAGCTGTTGCAATTCCACCTCAATGTTGAAAGAGTTGGGAGGATTGGTCGGTACAAATGAGAGACCTTTGGATAGAATGCCAATTTCGGGCTGTGTGAGACCATGGTCAGAGAGATTGATGATGGGTCCTGGCTCTGGTTGTCTAGTTACCATCTGTATGTCTGCCTGCGGCTTTGAATCTCCCCGTGGGATTGTGGGGTAAAATCTCACTCTGGTGTTCCCCTTCTGGGTGTTCCTTCCCCTGTTCCAGCCACTTGGTCTGTCCCAGTTGGAGTCCTGCCCCTGTTCCCTGTTGGACATCCATGGACCCTCTCCTAAACAAGGGGTATTGAGGTTCTGGTATGACTGGTTTTGGTTGTAGGTTCTACTGGAATTGCTCGTCCCTGCTCTTTCAGTGTCACTCTCGGACCCACTACACAACCAGAGCCAACCCCTATACAGTAGAGACAATGGGGATTGCATCAAGTTACCACTAGAACGCTAATAAAACCTGTGCCCTGTTCTAATTCTGGAACTAATCCGGAATCACCACATGGACCTAATGGGTTACTAGATACATACATACAGGCAACTATCCATTCTGATGAGATACTGGAACAAACTCCAGAAATGCATTCACCTCCTACCACACATGACCATACAGGACCCATCATCAATCTCTCTGACCGTGTTCTCACACAACCCGAAATTGACATTCTATCCAAAGGTCTCTCATTTGTACCGACCAATCCTCTCAACTCCTTCAACATTAAGGTGGAATTGCAACAGTTTTTTAGAAAAATCAGATTGAGCCAATATTTTGGGAAGAATACATCCTCTGACATACATAACACTGCCACCAACTTTCGTACTCCGTCCACTTTTACTCCAGCAGCACATCTGGTCTCACACAAAATTCAGGCCTATGAACACATCAAAGAGATCATGGATTTACTGCAAACTAGGAACTATATCAGGTACAACATCACCAAGGCTGAGCGAGAGAGTTTATCAACGCTAAAAAACAATCATGACATTGTTATAAAGGCGGCTAATAAAGGTGGGGCAGTGGTAGTGCAAAACGCTGATGACTATACCAGGGAGATCTTGAGACAACTAAATGAACAAGAGAGCTATCAAAAGATCAGGAAAGATCCCACGAATGACATTCGTAACTGATTCATACACCTACTCAAGAAGGATTGGATAAGGGTTTCCTCAGTGAGAATGAATTTGGCTTCCTGAACAAGAAAAACCCACGTATACCCACCATCTATACTCTTCCCAAGGTGCATAAAGACTTAACTCATCCCCCGGGATGCCCCATTGTGTCAGGCTGTGGCTCCATCCTAGAGCCCCTGAACAAGTATATTGACAGCTTTCTAAAGCCTCTGGTAATGACGACCAGATCATACATCCGGGACACTATGCATGTGATACAAATAGTGGAGGATCAACCCTTCAATGACACTACACAGTTCTGGGTAACCTTAGATGTCGCCTCTCTTTACACCAGCATACCCCAGGATGATGCTTTGGAGGTAATACGTGAATCATTGAACAAGAGAGAATTTCCCTGTTGGGTACCTACCGAATTTGTGTTAGATCTCCTGGATATAGCTATGAGCAAGAATTTCTTCATATTCAAAAATGAATACTACTTCCAACCTAAAGGAGTCGCCATGAGGGCTGGCTTCGCTCCTAGCTTGGTGAACCTGTACATGGACAGCTACGAGGATAAACACATCTACAACCACAATAATCCATTTCTAGACAATATAACAATCTGGAAACGTTATATTGATAATGTGCTAATGATTTGGACTGGGGACGAATTGAGCCTCATTGATTATTCTGGTTGGCTCAATGGTAGGTCCCCCGATATTAAGTTCACAATGAATTAGAGTAGAGAGACCATCAGTTTTCTAGATTTATCCATCAAAATAGAGGATTCCAGGATCTACACCACCTTATTTAGAAAACCGACAGAGCGTCACACACTTCTCAAATACAATTCACTTCAACCTAGGAACCTACGGGACAACCTCCCGTATGGCCAGTTCTTGAGGTTGAGAAGAAATTGTACCAAATGCCCTGATTTCTTCAAAGAGACAGAAACACTCATGGCTCGCTTAACAGAAAGAGGCAACCCCAAAGGCCTTCTCCATAGAGCAAGGAAAAGAGCCTGGTATTGCCCCAGAGACAGCCTCTTAGAGGTAAAACATAAAGATGGCACTTCCAACAAACTAGTGTGCGTTACTACTTATAATACCAAAAGTAATGTGATAAAGAAGATAATCAACAAATACTGGAATTTGGTAGCCACAGAACTAGATACTCCAGATCCCCCAATGTTTGCCTTCAAAAGAGACAAGAATGTGAGAGACCATGTAGTTAGTTCTTTTCGTGGGCAAGAAAAAAACCACAGATCTCAGTTCACAGCTCAACTCACCTCCACTGGTGGGACACTTCAAATGCGGCCACTGAAAGGCATGCGAATTGGCCATTGAAGGGAAAGATTTTCTAAATCAAGGCCACACATATCCACTATACAAGCACACAAACTGCAATTCAACGGAAGTTATTTATGCAATCAAGTGTCCATGTAATAAAATATACGTGGGTCAGATGACACAGAAAGCCAAAATACGTATTCTCCAACACTGCAGTAGGGTAAGGTGCAAAACACAGGGAGCACCCTTGGTAAAACACTTCCTAAACAACAATCACACAGCTGACAACATAAGATGGTGGATATTGGAAAAGATTACACGCAATCCGAGAGGTGGTGATATCCAACAAAAACTGAATATAAAAGAATGTAGGTGGATACACATCTTGGATTCAGTAGCGGGGAACTGAACGAATTGGAGGAAATCAACAGACAGACAGGCCTGTTATCCAACTCCTAACAGGACCTCCCCTCAAATACACCTTTAGTCCTCGCTCTACCTAGATAATGAATACCCGGTTGTCTCACATCCGCTCCGCGCTCATTTGGGAACAACTACAAAGAGATACTTGTCCATCGAGCTGGGAATATCCTTATGGATGGGGTGGGTGAGATTGGCTGACTGTAGAACTAGCATCTACACGCCCGCATATTAATACTGTAATGTTCATCTGATACATTGTTGTATTAATATTTTTATCTTTGTAACTGGATTTGTGCAATCATATTTTCCATTTTGGATATCTGTTTATAACTATGTAAATAATGAGTTATATAAGTCTGCTGGCCCGTTGAATTTAGCACTTTCATTTATCAATTATATGTAGCCCATTATTGTACAGAAACAAGGGCCTTGTTTTCACTTGCATGATTTTTAAAGAGCTACCCTTAATGTGATTAGCTATGAGCTGTCAAGAGTTTATGCGGGGGACTTCAAAATCTCCCGGTCTTCGCTTATACCTCCCTGACGTGTATCTGTAAACTGTAAAGTGTCTTTGCGAGGGACTATGCCTTTTCGTCTTCCCACGTTTGTCACCTGCTTGATGAGAACATAACCAATGCGATGTGAAAGTTCTCCGTCCCGCATTCTCACTGACGTAAGCAACTTCCCCACTCCAATGCACGTACTGTTGCTTTTAGGAAATCCTTCTCGTGTGACCTGACGAGATGCGCAGGTTCCCCGCCCCGCCCCAATACGTCACTTCCGACGTACACCTATACGCATGGACACGGGCAATCATCTTAAGCCGGTGTCACTCGGCCGAGACTACACAGAAAGAGGGTTCAAATTGCAATTTTCTGCAAAATCAGTACACGGGTGAGTTTTCAAACTGAGCGCACAGATACACAGGAAATTCCTTCCCCACAGTGTCTCCCCTAATGTGCCTCGTCCCCTTTCTCAACAGTTACATTCACTGTAACCCAGAGGCCTTGTGCAGCCAAGTAGAGACCCCTGACTAGGTACCGTGTGTGAGAAGTTGGCCTGGCATATGCTGTCCACTAATTATAGTGGGCACCTTGCACCAGTCCAAACAACCCCTTATTGGAGATAGGTTAAAGACAACCTTATTGAAAGCTATCCTAGTGGTAGCTATGGAGAGCAGCCTTCAGGCTAAGTCTTGAAGGAATGTAAAGCAGCTTGTTTTACCAGTCTATAATCTCTTGAGTGACCAAATGAAAGAGCACCACACCAGGTATATATTCAAAATATATGTATTTATTGCTAAACACACCCCTCTAGTCTCTTTATGAGGCTAGAGTTCGAAGTACACAAGTTATAAGTTATTTAAACACAGTAATAACACAAATACACGTTTGGGCCCTAGGGGCGTACCAAACCATATACCAATAAAGTGGTATAAGAACCACGACTGAGCTAGACACTAGGCCTAGAGCCTCTAGAAGTGCTTGGACCACAAGGAACCACCCAAGGTAGTGACACAGGGGACCCACGGGGGACGCGTGCAGTGTAAATACACAGCCGCGAAACGCCGTTAACTTCTATGGAGAAAGTCGCGATTGGGAAATTAAAGAAAAGGGACACTTAAAGGAGGACTTGGAGCAAACCCTTTGAGAACTAGGTCGTTCTAGAGTCTCTACCCACGGGAGCACCGGAGTACTCTTGTTACCTCACCCAGGGAAGCCGGGTGCATAGGTGCCTTTCGGGGTCGGGTTTCGTCGTCGATTTGAATGGCGATCTGCTGCAAAGTGCTGCTGGCGACCAAGTGGAAAGTGTCCGGGTGGATCCAAGAGTGGATAGGAGATCTGAAGAACCTGAAAGCAGAGGGGACAGAGTCTGGGTCACTAGCCAGTGACCAGGAAGGCGATGAGCGGATGCCCACCGATGTCGAGTGCTTCAGGTAGGTTGACGGTCGTCTTGACTCTTCAGCCACGAGGTCCAGGTGGCGTTGTCGGCGACCAGGAGCAGGATTCGGGCTGGTACACGATGTCTGTCGAGTGCTGAGGTGTCGGCGACCGGATTGGACCCAACAAGCCTTGGCAACGGCAAGTCTCGATGTAGGTGAAGAATGACGATGATGCAGACCAGCAAGGTCTGAGGAACTCACCCAGCAAGGGTAAGTGAGGGCAAGCCTGGAGCAACCAGGGAGCCCAAGAAGAAAAAGATTGGCCTTCATGAAGGGCTACTAGCCAACGGGCTAGCGACCGCGAAGGAGCCTCGAGACGGTGCACGTGGAGCTGGCTCACAGGACACTCGTGGAGTGGAGGCCAGTGATCTTCGGTGCAGTTGGTGCTGGAGGCTAGGGCTACTCGGAGCCCAAAGCACGACTTCGTGGGAGACCCAGAAGAGGATGCACTAGCAAATGCGTGCGGTGTCCAGGGGTCACGGTTCCACGTTACCCACGACAGCTACGGGCCTCAGCTTTGCTGGGGACTCAGGGCAGCCTCGGGAAGTCTGGAAATCCACCTCTGGTGATGCAAAGACTTCGGCGTCCGACGGGAGCTTAGGCGATGCAGACCGGACAATTGCTTCTTTGGTGCCTGCCAAGCAGGGGAGTCACTCCTTGACCCCAAGGGAGATTCTTCTGTCCCCTAGTCTTGAGTAGAGCGTCGAAGGTCCAGGATTCAGTGTCAGAGTTTCGTCCAGGGATAATCTAAAGTCCTAAGGACTGGGTTCCTATACTTATACCAAGTTTAGGGGTTGGACTACTCTGTGGCCCCACCTATGGGTGGGTCAGGGCAGAGGGGTGGCTACACCCCTTTCCCTTTGTCCAGTTTGTGCCAAAGCAGGGGCTGCAAGCCCCTGATCCGGTTTGAACTGGGGTATGCACAGGGACTAATACCAAAAAAGGGATCCTTGGGTCTATTATCAAAGATAGAAAGAAGATGGGTCAAAAGGTACAATACTATTAAACTGCTAGCGACTATACCCCACAGTCCTGGCTGGGGAAAATTCCCTTATCAGGACGAAATCCCTCACTCACCAAAGGTGACATGCTTCATCATATGGGATTCTCCTCCCAAAGGAAATACTAATTCCTTTGAGGGCTACAACCCCCTCTCTGAGAGGGAGGAGCTCAGGGATGTTTTCATGAAAGAATGTCACTAATTGACCATAGGATGAGCAGAACTACTGTGAGTGAAGGCGCAGCGCAACAAAAACAGAAGTGAATGTGATGTTAAAACTGGCTTCACTCACAGTAGTTCTGCTCATCCTATGGTCATTTAGTGACATTCTTTCATGAAAACATCCCTGAGCTCCTCCCTCTCAGAGAGGGGGTTGTAGCCCTCAAAGGAATTAGTATTTCCTTTGGGAGGAGAATCCCATATGATGAAGCATGTCACCTTTGGTGAGTGAGGGATTTCGTCCTGATAAGGGAATTTCCCCAGCCAGGACTGTGGGGTATAGTCGCTAGCAGTTTAATAGTATTTTACCTTTTGACCCATCTTCTTTCTATCTTTGATAATAGACCCTAGGATCCCTTTTTGGTATTAGTAGTGTAAGTAGGGGATATGATCCTTAGCAGGTCTTTAAACTTCCCTTGGACTCTCCTTGTCGGAATCGGCATATTGTTATAGTTGTTAGAGCAGCTGTTAGGCTGCGGGTCCCAGTTCTCCTTTTTTCTTTGTGTTTAAGGATCTAAGTTAGATACCTTTTAATCTAGAGAGCTTGCGCTGTAGTGACATCCTTTGACAGATACAGTTACCGACTGTTTCATTTTTACATTCATAATTGGACACTGGTCTGAATACAAGATGGCTGAACGATTGGGTTTAGCATTTGATGATATGGCTGCACAATCAATTTTGAGTACACCTAGTATAATAGATACGTTTCAAGGGGGACCCTCAATACTGCGGCGTTCCACAAGGATCCTCACTCAGCCCGACCCTCTTCAACGTCTACATGAGCCCCCTCGCAGCCATCGCACGCCGACACAACCTCAACATCATCTCCTACGCCGACGACACCCAGCTGATCCTCTCCCTCACCAACGACCCCACTACCGCCAGAGCCAACCTGCACGACGGGATGAGAGACGTCGCCGACTGGATGAGGAACAGCCGCCTTAAACTGAACTCAGACAAGACGGAAGTCCTCATCCTGGGCTCATCACCCTCCGCCTGGGACGACTCCTGGTGGCCCCCGGCCCTGGGCACCGCACCCAAGCCAACGGACCACGCACGCAACCTGGGCTTCATCCTGGACTCCTCCCTATCAATGACCAAACAAGTCAACGCCGTCTCATCTTCATGCTTCAACACCCTGCGCATGCTCCGCAAGATCTTCAGATGGATCCCCACTGAAACCAGGAAGACCGTCACCCAGGCACTCGTCACCAGCCGACTGGACTATGGGAACACCCTCTACGCCGGAACCACAGCCAAACTTCAAAAGAGACTCCAGCGCATCCAGAACGCCTCCGCACGACTCATCCTGGACATCCCCCGACACAGCCACATCACCGTACACCTGAAAGACCTGCACTGGCTCCCCGTCAGCAAGAGAATCACGTTCAGACTCCTCACCCACGCACACAAGGCCCTCCACGACCTGGGCCCAAAGTACCTCAACGACCGCATGTCCTTCTACACGCCCACACGCCAGCTACGATCAACCAGCCACGCCCTCGCCACCGTACCACGCATCCGCAGAACCACCGCCGGAGGAAGATCCTTCTCCTACCTGGCGGCCAAGACCTGGAACTCCCTCCCCACTCACCTTCGGCGAACCCAGGACCATCTCGCCTTCAGGAAGCAGCTCAAGACCTGGCTGTTCGAGCAGTAACTTACCCCCTCCCCCAGCGCCTTGAGACCCTCCCGGGTGAGTAGCGCGCTCTATAAATGCCGTGATTGATTGATTGATTGATTGGTCCAAACTTCTCTCACTTAAAAAATCACATTCCCGTATTTACATACATGGAGCCATTATGACTGAGTACTTGAGAGGTAATTGTGCTCCCACAGGGTTAATAGTTACTAACTCACCCCGCCTCTTCTTAGAAGATAAATTGTTTTTAAAAGATTGGTCACTTGTGGCATGGCGTTGCACTCGAGATTGGTTAATTCTTATAATCAACACAGCCAAACGTATGGCAGAAACCATTCTTGTTGAGATACAAAATTTAGAGTCCAAGATCAAAGTTACAATCTCGGCAACACTCTTTAAAAAACAAAATGAGGAGAATAACAAGCACAACAAAGAATTTAAAGATTCAGTTCTAGCTTCTAAAATTACTAAATTCAAGAAAGATCTGGCACGTTTTTCTATGGAGGTCATTTACCCATATACAAGTGCTGAGTATGTTCCTCCCCAATTTAACAGACAAGGAAAGAGATACGGTTCCAATTATTCAACATCAGGCAGTGAAGGTTGGTCCAGTGACTCGGATACATCTAATCAGGGCGAACCAATGAATAGAGGTCCGTATCAGAGGACTAGAGGTAGTTGGAGAGGCTATCGAGGTGGCCCCTCTCCTCTTCCGCACCCACCACCCCAATGGTGGGTACCAGGTCCTTTTGGATATCCTAATTTACCACCTCAAGGAAACATGTTTCCATACCAACAGCAACCACAGATGTATGTGAACCAACCTTTTTTAGGGTATGGCCGAGGCCGATCCAGAGGGAAACGGCGGAATCAACAAGCTCAGGTACATTGGGCAGACGACCCGCCAGCACGCTCGACTCGGAGTATGACAGAGGCCCTCGCAGGACCGAGCAACGAAACGATTTGATCATAAATTTAAGTAGTCGAGTCCTGTCTACAGATGAACAGGCCCTACTTAATAAAGGACTAGGATTTGTCCCCTCGTACAAAGGTGATTCCTTTGTGATCAAACAAGAATTAGCCCACTTCTTTCGCAAAATCCGATTGGATTTCTTTTTTAGAGATCAGAAGCAAGATGTTACAGAAGGGTTGAACTCCAATACAGGTCTAAAAATCAAGTCAACATTCAATCCTCTTCCACATCAAGTCCCTCCGCAGGTATTGACCTTTGAGAAAGCGGTTTCGACTGAAGTGACTGCCATCTGTGCTGGGACCAAGAGACAATATCAAAATCTAACAAGACGAGTACAACAAGCGATGCAATCACTGGCCAGTGATGAATCCATAACGATTAAACCTGCGGATAAGGGGGGAGCCACAGTGGTAATGGATACCTCCTCCTACCGCATGGAATGTCTCAGACAACTAGAGAATACTCAGTTTTATTTACCTCTAAGAGAAGATCTGACCAAGAGGTTAACAAATGAAATTAAGATTCTAGTTGAGGAGGCTCTCATGAATGGCTGGATAACTACGCAAGAAGCTGCCTTTCTGAACAAAAGTTACCCAATTATCCCTTATTTCTATGCACTACCGAAGGTGCATAACGACATCAATCCACCTCCCGGTCGCCCTATCATTTCGGGGATCGGTTCCTTACTCGAACCTCTCTCCACATTTGTGGATTTTTTTTTCTAGTAAGCGAGATGCCAACTTATTTGAAGGATACCAAGGATGTTTTGAGGCTTGTTGAAAACCTACAATTTGACATCAAATGCGATTTTCTTGTATCGCTAGATGTAGAATCGCTGTATACATGTATTCCGCAAGATGAGACACTATCCGTCATTGAAACACTTTTGAGGAACAGGGACTTAGACACCATTACACCTGTATATTTTATTATGGACTGTGCACGTTTGGCGATGAAAGAAAACTTTTTAAGTATGAAGATCAACTTTTTCTCCAAATCTCGGGCACTTCCATGGGGAGTGTTTTTGCCCCAAGTTTAGCTAATCTTTATGTGCACGTCTTTGAACAAGATCACATCTTCAGCAGCCATAATCCATACAAGAACAATATACGTTTATGGAAAAGGTACATCGATGACGTGTTGGTTGTCTGGAGAGGTGAATCAACATTGATTCTTGAGTTCAAAGAATGGCTAAACTGTAGAAATGAATTTTTAAAATTCACCTGCGAGTTCAGTAGAACTAGTTTACCATTCCTAGATCTCAAAAAATTTCCCTCAGAAGGAGGATTGAGCACTGAACTATACAGCAAGCCGATGTCACGGAACTCATTGCTGTCTTATGAGAGTTTTCACCCAAAATCCTTACGGGACAATTTGCCGTTCTGCCAATTTTTGCGCATTAAAAGGAATTGTTCCTCGTCTGTTAAATATCAAGAACATGCACAAAATTTGTCGGACCATCTTGAAGCTAGACGGTATCCCAGACATCTCATTAAAAGATCGCTTAAACGCGCAGCAAATAATAATAGAACTGCTCTTTTAGAACCTAGCCAACCCAAACAGAGCAATGTAAGACTGACCTGTGTGAATACTTTCAACAGTTTCTCTCATAAAATCAAGAGAAGTATTCTTTCCAATTGGAAAATACTAGAGATTGGGTCTAAACCAATGCCACGTCCACTTTTTGCTTTTAAGCGTAGTTCTAACATAAAAGACAATCTTGTACATACACGACCGCGCCATAGCAAGTTAGACCAACAAGAGACTTTGTGGGGTTTAACTCCCGTGAAAGGCCATTTTCCTTGCGGTTCTTGTTCAGTCTGCCCCCAAACAACACGTACTACTGAAATAGATATTGGGACTAACAGACCTTGGTTACTTTTGCGACATACCAACTGTAACAGTGATAATTTAATTTATCTAATCACTTGCCCATGTTCTCTTCAGTATGTGGGCATGACTACACGTAAAGTCAGAACTCGCATATTAGAACACAAGAGCACCATTCGGTGCAAGAAAGCATCAACCAAATTGACTAGTCATTTTCTTGCGCAGAATCATTCTCCCCAAGATATTAGATGGACAGTGTTAGAAAAACCTTCCATTCCTAGTCACATTGTTGACGTCACGAGATACCTGTTTAGGCGAGAACAATGGTGGGTACATAGATTACACTGTGCAGACTCAGGCCTCAACGATGAAATTCCATGGCTGGCTTTGTAATGATAATCCAATTAGTTAGCCTTTCATCCTTTTTCCCTTTGCCAATTTCGGAATTTGGACTTACCTATGTATAAAACATATGAGCATGCAAGTCTAGCTTATCAGCCTCGGATGGTATTGACTTGCTCATACGAGTTCTGATATTTGGTGATTTTCTCGTGATCTGCTTTTGATATGTTACGAGTGTTTTGCCATCTGACTTTGGTCTTGTGTTCTGTATCAGTATGTAGCTAGTTTGTAGGATGAATACCTTAAACATACTTTTAACATAATGAGCCAAGATATATTTTGCGTTAAAGCTATTTGGACTATACATTTTACTGAATAGTGTGCATACAACTGGGTGATTTCACTATGTATGCGTCTATTTTCATTTTGATTTTATTATCTTGCTTTATCTCTGAGTATTTCTGAGAGATTACATACATATGCTTTTATAGATCAAGCGCAGACTCGAGACACTTGATGCTATATACTGGCGCATGACTCAAGCGAGATTATCAGAGATCTCCGTTTTAGCTTACGCGCATGCGCGTGTTATCCTTTCCTTCGAACAGTTAATCTGCAGTGATAATGGTTGGAGATACATGTAATCAGACTTGAGTTTCTCATTTTTAGCATGATGCTAGACACCTTTGCATGTTTTTGTATGCTGGTCTTTTTCGCCATGAGAGAATACGGCTTTGTATAGCAGAATGCAGGGCGCATGCGCGGAGAGACCAGTGTCGTTACGCATGGACATGCGTTTTTCGACCTTTTAGATCATACACACCTGCTACTCTTTTGTTGAGATTCCTCCCTATATAAGAGCGTGTTCTAGGCCAGTTCTTTTACCTCCGGCCACAGGCTCACATTACATGAAGTACCGACGGACAGGTCAGTGTTTGTTGTTTTTTCAGGCTTTACTCTTTTGACAGCAGCCGCCCTTGAGTATGAGACATATATTGGTGCTTTTCTGCTATACAAAAGATTTTTAAAAATTATTTTCAATATTGGCAGATTGTAATAGCGCACGTGACTACTTTGAGAGAATTTTTGTTTCTAAAAGGGCCCCCTATAAGATTATATGAGTACCACACTGGGCAATTTTGTATTTTCGAATGTGCATTTAATTGCTTTTAGACTCAACAATCAATTTTACAACTGAATAGTTAAGATCAATGTCACTGAGTTAGTGTCCTTCCATATTGTGATAATATGGTCCTTGTCACTACAGTTTGTAGCTCCTAATGTATATTTTAGATTCAGGCCAAATGTATTGATAGACCTGGTTGATATTGCTTTAATATAGGCAACTTCTGATATATGTATTACATAGTCATTTATAACAACAATACAATAATTTCTTTTTTAGAGCGGTGCCTCCTTCCTGAGCGGTTGCCAGGTTGAGGTATAGTGTCTTGCCCAGCAGTTGCGGGTAAGAGCTGTCCGTTTTGATTTTATTCATTAATACATTGCACACTAGTACTATGACTGCTAGCTTTGTTATACCCCAGAGGGATAGAGAATGTTTCATCGGATGATACTTTGTCTCCACTAGGCAAGATGATCTGGTGTAGCTGAATCTCACCAAGAACATATCCGGTTTTTGTATCCTTTTTCTCCTTTTTCGTTGACTCATTTGAGCACTTGAAGCAGCAGCATCTTGACAGGTCCTGATGAAAGCCTTGCTCGAAGTTAGGGCGATTAGGCTGAAACATGTCGACCATTATTTTTCACCATATTAGCGCGGTCTAAATCCATACCGTTGGTGCACTGCTTTTTAATCCTGACAGCGGGTGCTTTTTAGAATAAAATCAGTTTCTGTGCACCCTCTAGCCAGTTTTAACATCACATTCACTTCTGTTTTTGTTGCGCTGCGCCTTCACTCACAGTAGTTCTGCTCATCCTATGGTCATTTAGTGACATTCTTTCATGAAAACATCCCTGAGCTCCTCCCTCTCAGAGAGGGGGTTGTAGCCCTCAAAGGAATTAGTATTTCCTTTGGGAGGAGAATCCCATATGATGAAGCATGTCACCTTTGGTGAGTGAGGGATTTCGTCCTGATAAGGGAATTTCCCCCAGCCAGGACTGTGGGGTATAGTCGCTAGCAGTTTAATAGTATTTTACCTTTTGACCCATCTTCTTTCTATCTTTGATAATAGACCCTAGGATCCCTTTTTTGGTATTAGTAGTGTAAGTAGGGGATATGATCCTTAGCAGGTCTTTAAACTTCCCTTGGACTCTCCTTGTCGGAATCGGCATATTGTTATAGTTGTTAGAGCAGCTGTTAGGCTGCGGGTCCCAGTTCTCCTTTTTTCTTTGTGTTTAAGGATCTAAGTTAGATACCCTTTAATCTAGAGAGCTTGCGCTGTAGTGACATCCTTTGACAGATACAGTTACCGACTGTTTCATTTTTACATTTATAATTGGACACTGGTCTGAATACAAGATGGCTGAACGATTGGGTTTAGCATTTGATGATATGGCTGCACAATCAATTTTGAGTACACCTAGTATAATAGATACGTTTCAAGGGGGACCCTCAATACATGGTGATGATTGGTCCAAACTTCTCTCACTTAAAAAATCACATTCCCGTATTTACATACATGGAGCCATTATGACTGAGTACTTGAGAGGTAATTGTGCTCCCACAGGGTTAATAGTTACTAACTCACCCCGCCTCTTCTTAGAAGATAAATTGTTTTTAAAAGATTGGTCACTTGTGGCATGGCGTTGCACTCGAGATTGGTTAATTCTTATAATCAACACAGCCAAACGTATGGCAGAAACCATTCTTGTTGAGATACAAAATTTAGAGTCCAAGATCAAAGTTACAATCTCGGCAACACTCTTTAAAAAACAAAATGAGGAGAATAACAAGCACAACAAAGAATTTAAAGATTCAGTTCTAGCTTCTAAAATTACTAAATTCAAGAAAGATCTGGCACGTTTTTCTATGGAGGTCATTTACCCATATACAAGTGCTGAGTATGTTCCTCCCCAATTTAACAGACAAGGAAAGAGATACGGTTCCAATTATTCAACATCAGGCAGTGAAGGTTGGTCCAGTGACTCGGATACATCTAATCAGGGCGAGCCAATGAATAGAGGTCCGTATCAGAGGACTAGAGGTAGTTGGAGAGGCTATCGAGGTGGCCCCTCTCCTCTTCCGCACCCACCACCCCAATGGTGGGTACCAGGTCCTTTTGGATATCCTAATTTACCACCTCAAGGAAACATGTTTCCATACCAACAGCAACCACAGATGTATGTGAACCAACCTTTTTTAGGGTATGGCCGAGGCCGATCCAGAGGGAAACAGCGGAATCAACAAGCTCAGGTACATTGGGCAGACGACCCGCCAGCACGCTCGACTCGGAGTATGACAGAGGCCCTCGCAGGACCGAGCAACGAAACGATTTGATCATAAATTTAAGTAGTCGAGTCCTGTCTACAGATGAACAGGCCCTACTTAATAAAGGACTAGGATTTGTCCCCTCGTACAAAGGTGATTCCTTTGTGATCAAACAAGAATTAGCCCACTTCTTTCGCAAAATCCGATTGGATTTCTTTTTTAGAGATCAGAAGCAAGATGTTACAGAAGGGTTGAACTCCAATACAGGTCTAAAAATCAAGTCAACATTCAATCCTCTTCCACATCAAGTCCCTCCGCAGGTATTGACCTTTGAGAAAGCGGTTTCGACTGAAGTGACTGCCATCTGTGCTGGGACCAAGAGACAATTTCAAAATCTAACAAGACGAGAACAACAAGCGATGCAATCACTGGCCAGTGATGAATCCATAACGATTAAACCTGCGGATAAGGGGGGAGCCACAGTGGTAATGGATACCTCCTCCTACCGCATGGAATGTCTCAGACAACTAGAGAATACTCAGTTTTATTTACCTCTAAGAGAAGATCCGACCAAGAGGTTAACAAATGAAATTAAGATTCTAGTTGAGGAGGCTCTCATGAATGGCTGGATAACTACGCAAGAAGCTGCCTTTCTGAACAAAAGTTACCCAATTATCCCTTATTTCTATGCACTACCGAAGGTGCATAAGGACATCAATCCACCTCCCGGTCGCCCTATCATTTCGGGGATCGGTTCCTTACTCGAACCTCTCTCCACATTTGTGGATTATTTTTTGAGGCCTCTAGTAAGCGAGATGCCAACTTATTTGAAGGATACCAAGGATGTTTTGAGGCTTGTTGAAAACCTACAATTTGACATCAAATGCGATTTTCTTGTATCGCTAGATGTAGAATCGCTGTATACATGTATTCCGCAAGATGAGACACTATCCGTCATTGAAACACTTTTGAGGAACAGGGACTTAGACACCATTACACCTGTATATTTTATTATGGACTGTGCACGTTTGGCGATGAAAGAAAACTTTTTAAGTATGAAGATCAACTTTTTCTCCAAATCTCGGGCACTTCCATGGGGAGTGTTTTTGCCCCAAGTTTAGCTAATCTTTATGTGCACGTCTTTGAACAAGATCACATCTTCAGCAGCCATAATCCATACAAGAACAATATACGTTTATGGAAAAGGTACATCGATGACGTGTTGGTTGTCTGGAGAGGTGAATCAACATTGATTCTTGAGTTCAAAGAATGGCTAAACTGTAGAAATGAATTTTTAAAATTCACCTGCGAGTTCAGTAGAACTAGTTTACCATTCCTAGATGTAAAAAAATTTCCCTCAGAAGGAGGATTGAGCACTGAACTATACAGCAAGCCGATGTCACGGAACTCATTGCTGTCTTATGAGAGTTTTCACCCAAAATCCTTACGGGACAATTTGCCGTTCGGCCAATTTTTGCGCATTAAAAGGAATTGTTCCTCGTCTGTTAAATATCAAGAACATGCACAAAATTTGTCGGACCATCTTGAAGCTAGACGGTATCCCAGACATCTCATTAAAAGATCGCTTAAACGTGCAGCAAATAATAATAGAACTGCTCTTTTAGAACCTAGCCAACCCAAACAGAGCAATGTAAGACTGACCTGTGTGAATACTTTCAACAGTTTCTCTCATAAAATCAAGAGAAGTATTCTTTCCAATTGGAAAATACTAGAGATTGGGTCTAAACCAATGCCACGTCCACTTTTTGCTTTTAAGCGTAGTTCTAACATAAAAGACAATCTTGTACATACACGACCGCGCCATAGCAAGTTAGACCAACAAGAGACTTTGTGGGGTTTAACTCCCGTGAAAGGCCATTTTCCTTGCGGTTCTTGTTCAGTCTGCCACCAAACAACACGTACTACTGAAATAGATATTGGGACTAACAGACCTTGGTTACTTTTGCGACATACCAACTGTAACAGTGATAATTTAATTTATCTAATCACTTGCCCATGTTCTCTTCAGTATGTGGGCATGACTACACGTAAAGTCAGAACTCGCATATTAGAACACAAGAGCACCATTCGGTGCAAGAAAGCATCAACCAAATTGACTAGTCATTTTCTTGCGCAGAATCATTCTCCCCAAGATATTAGATGGACAGTGTTAGAAAAACCTTCCATTCCTAGTCACATTGTTGACGTCACGAGATACCTGTTTAGGCGAGAACAATGGTGGGTACATAGATTACACTGTGCAGACTCAGGCCTCAACGATGAAATTCCATGGCTGGCTTTGTAATGATAATCCAATTAGTTAGCCTTTCATCCTTTTTCCCTTTGCCAATTTCGGAATTTGGACTTACCTATGTATAAAACATATGAGCATGCAAGTCTAGCTTATCAGCCTCGGATGGTATTGACTTGCTCATACGAGTTCTGATATTTGGTGATTTTCTCGTGATCTGCTTTTGATATGTTACGAGTGTTTTGCCATCTGACTTTGGTCTTGTGTTCTGTATCAGTATGTAGCTAGTTTGTAGGATGAATACCTTAAAGCACAAGTTACTAACTTGTGTAACGATATATCTGTAAGAGACAGTAGTTAGTGACAGATTCCTTACCTTAGAATATCCCCAGGCGTCAGGCTGGATCCGGAAAGTTTTTGCGTAGCAGTACCCTTGCGCGTCGGTAGGCGGCGTCGTGCGGCTCCGCGTCCGTCGTCGGCGTCGTGATCGCCGGGATGACGTCGCGAGCAGTACTTAGGCGCCGCCCCTGCGCGCTGACGTCAGTTCTGTACACGACTTTCCGCGCCAGGAACGCAGAGCCATGCAAGAAGCTGACATAGGTGTCTGAAAAATACTAGGGCCCTGAAAGGGATGTCCTTAACCCTAGAAATCAGTTCGCAGAACGGGGAGGATGGGTGGGGCGGTAGGAATCTGTCACTAACTACTGTCTCTTACAGATATATCGTTACACAAGTTAGTAACTTGTGCATCTGAAAGAGACACGTTAGTGACAGATTCCTTACCTTAGAATAGATACCCCAGCAATACCAACCCCGGTGGTGGGTCTGCGAACAAAGATCAGACAAGGAAGTCCTGGAGGACAGAACGGCCAAAGAAGCCGTCCCTCCGGACCTGACTGTCAAGGCAGTAATGCTTTGTAAACGTGTGCAGCGAGGCCCACGTAGCTGCCTGACAGATAACCGGCAGCGGAACACCGCGGCCCAAGGACGTGGTAGCAGCCGTTGCCCTGGTGGAATGGGCACGCAGCCCAACAGGAGGCTCCTTCTTAGCCAAAGAATAGCAGGTCTTGATGCACAAGGTAACCCAGCGGGAGATGGTCCTCTTGTGCACCGCCCGACCTTTTTGGCGCCCACGTAGCCAACAAAGAGCTGGTCATCCACCCGGAAGTGTTTTGTGCGGTCAATATAGAAGGAGAGCGCACGTTTTGGGTCCAGACGGTGGAGCCTCTCTTCCTCTCTGGAAGGATGCGGAGGCGGAAAGAAGGTGGGCAAAGTGATGGTCTGCCCAATGTGGAAAGCAGTAACCACCTTTGGCAAGAAGGACAGACGCGTCCGAAGAACAACCTTGTCTGGATGAACAGACAGAAAGGGAGGTTTGCAAGATAGAGCCTGGAGCTCACTCACCCGCCGAGCGGAGATGATGGCCACCAGAAAGGCTGTCTTCAGAGTCAGAAGACGAAGAGGACAGTTATGTAGAGGCTCAAAGGGAGCGCACATTAAAAAGGTAAGAACCAAGTTCAAGTCCCACTGAGGCATCACAAACGGAACAGGAGGGAAGAGGTGAGTAATGCCTTTTAAGAACCTGTTAACAACAGGGGACTTGAAAAGGGAGGGCTGATCAGGGAGCCTGAGGAAGGCCGAGATAGCACAAAGATAACCCTTGATGGTACCCAGGGCAGAACCCTGTTGGGCCAGAGAGAGAAGGAACAGAAGGACCTCAGAAAGAGGGGCAGAAAGGGGATTCACAGCCTTTGCTGTGCACCATGCCACAAATTTGTTCCACCTGCAGGCGTATACCACCTTAGTGGAGGGACGCCTGGCTGCCAGAATCACATCACAAACTTCGGGAGGCAAGTCGAAAGGAATCAACTGCTGCCGCTCAATCTCCACGCAAGCAGGTGTAGACTGGACAGGTTCGGGTGGAGGACCGTCCCTGCTGCTGCGACAGAAGATCCTCCCGAAGAGGCAGACGGATCGGGGATCTACGCTCATATTGAGTAGCTCGGGATGCCAAACTCTTCGAGCCCAGTCCGGAGCCACAAGAATGACTTGGGCCCGGTCGTGCCGAATCTTCTTCAACACTCTGGGTAGAAGTGGTATAGGCGGAAAGGCGTACAACAGACCGCAACTCCACTCGCGACGAAAAGCGTCGCCGAGCGAGTGCCGCCTTGGAAATTCCAACGCGCAGAACTGATGACATTGCGCGTTCTCTTCGGTGGCGAATAGATCTAACCAAGGCTCTCCCCACTGTAGAAAGAGTCCATGCGCCACTTCCGAGTGAAGACGCCATTCGTGATCCATCATGCACCTGCGGCTGAGTTCGTCCGCCCTGGCGTTCAGGGAACCTGCCAGGTGTTGAACCATCAGGAACATGCCCTGATGTTCCAGCCATGTCCAGAGGCGCAGAGCCTCCTGACAAAGGGTCCAAGACCCCACCCCGCCCTGTTTGTTGCAGTACCACATGGCGGTGGTGTTGTCTGTGAACACCTGCACTACCTTCCCCTTGACAGAGGGAAGGAATGCCTTGAGTGCAAGTCGGATCGCCCGGAGCTCCAGAAGGTTGATATGGAGCCGGGACTCCGCCGGAGACCAGAGGCCTCTGATCTCCGCCTCTCCCATGTGACCGCCCCATCCCAGAAGGGACGCGTCCGTCACAACTGTATGCTCTGGCTGGGGAAGGGAGAGTGATCTGCCCATGACCCATTGCCGGTTCGAGAGCCACCACTGCAACTGTTTTGCAGTCCCCTCCGAGATCTGGACGTGATCGGACAGGTTGCCCTGGTGCTGCGCCCACTGGAACTTCAGGTCCCACTGCAGAGCCCGCATATGCCATCTGGCATGATTGACCAGCAGGATGCAGGAGGCCATGAGGCCCAGCAGCCTCAGGGTCATCCGTACCGAAACCCAGGATAAAGGCTGAAAGATCGGAATCATAGCCTGAATATCCCAGACTCGCCGTTCGGGAGGATAGGCCCGAAACTGCGTCGTGTCCAGAACTGCTCCGATGAAAAGGAGCTGTGGAGAAGGAATCAGATGCGACTTCGGCACATTGATGGAGAACCCCAGCGAGTGCAGGAGTTCGGCCGTAGTCTGGAGGTGGGAGACGACTGCCTGGGACGAGCCCGCCTTCAGCAGCCAGTCGTCGAGGTAGGGGAAGACTGAAACCCCTGCCCGGCGCAGATGAGCTGCGACCACCGCCATCACTTTCGTGAACACCCGAGGGGCACTGTAAGGCCAAAGGGGAGCACGGTGAACTGAAAATGCTCGGGGCCTACCGTGAACCGAAGGTAACGCCGGTGGGCCGGCAGGACGGGGATGTGGAAATATGCGTCCTGCAAGTCCAACCCTACCAACCAGTCTCCAGGGTCGAGGGCAGTCAAGACCTGAGCTAGGGTGAGCATCTTGAACTTCTCCTTCCGGAGGAAGCGATTGACGTTCCGGAGGTCCAAGATAGGACGCATGTCCTCCTTGTCCTTTTGGGCACCAGGAAGTAGTGGGAGTAGCAACCACGCCCTACTTCTGGGGTCGGAACATGCTCGATGGCCCTCTTGGCCAAGAGGGCCGTGACTTCCTTCTGCAGAAGTACCAAGTGATCCCCTGACATGCGGTGGAATTGAGGTGGCATGGCTGGGGGTGGTCTCGAAGGGGAGGGAGTAGCCCCTTCGGACAATGTCCAAGACCCACCTGTCCGAGGTGATGGTACGCCAGTGGGGAAGGTGATGGCGGACCCTGCCCCCTACTGGCGTGCTGTGCACCTGAAAGGAGGGACTAGGAGGGCTTGGAGGCCGCGGACGGGTTGGAGGTGGTGGCCTGACCCGCACGCTGGTTGCCCGATCCGCCACGGCAGAATCCACGTCCTCGGCCACGCGAAGACGCCTGCTGCGCGGGCCGGTGGCTGGGCTGCTGACGTGACGGGCGCCCCTACCGTGGCCACGATAGGGGCGAAAAGCAGAAGTCAGCGGAGGGCGTGTAGCAGAAAGGCCCAGGGACTTGGCAGTAGCCCGTGAGTCCTTAAAGCGCTCCAACGCATGGTCTGCTTTGGACCCAAAAAGACCGACTCCATCAAAGGGCATGTCCATGAGAGTATTCTGGACATCCCCTGAAAAACCAGTGGTTCTCAGCCAGGCGTGGCGTCGCAGCGCCACCGTCGTTGCAATAGACCTGCCCAGCGAGTCGGCGGTATCAAGGCCACATCGTATTGTGTATTTGGCCGCATCCCTTCCTTCCGCAATGGCGCGGGAAAGCAGTGTCTGGACCTCCTCAGAACACTGGGGCAAAACAGTCGCCACCGAATCCCACAAGGAGTGGGTATATCGGCCCAAAAGACAAGCGGTGTTGATGGACCGCAAGCCAGCACTGGAGGAAGAAAAACCCTTCTTCCCAAATTGATCCAGGCGTTTGGATTCCCTATCCGGAGGGCGGTAGGGAAGGCGGTTTGGGAAGCGGAGGCTTGGACAACCAAGCTCTCAGGAGTGGGGTGGACAGAGAGAAACAGGGGGTCGCCCGGAGCTGGGCGATGGCGTCGGGACACGTTCCTATCCACAGGAGCCCCTGTGTTGGGCTTGGACCAGGCGCCCAAAAGAACGTCAGTGAGGGCGTCGTTAAACGGCAGCACAGTCTCCGTAGAGGAGGCTGCCGGCTGAAGCACCTCTGTCAAGATATTAGTCTTGACCGCCACAGTAGGGAGTTGGAGACGTAAGGCCCCAGCCGTCCTACGCAACACCGTTGCAAAATTGGCTCCCTCCTCCGTAGCCACGGGAGGAGACAGCATGCCAGTGTCAGGGGAAGTATCTAGACCACTGGCATCCCCTAGACCCTCTGTCCAGTCCTCATCGTACTGACACTGTTGTGTCAGAGGGTCATCAGACCCCTCCCAGTCCTCCTGGTCCTCCTCTGGTTCAAAATAAGGAGGAGGAGGGACATTTGGGACCCAAAGTCCCATCGGCGCCGGAACCGGCGTCGAGCGACGTCGGTCCGGGTCCATGTCCGGAGCCGGAAGGAACTGGGGGACGACGCCGCCCGGAGCCCCAGGCGGCGTCGAGAACGGCACCGGAGACATTGGCGCCGGGCGGAGGTGTCGTTAGGTCGACCGGCGTCGATGGGGGTTGTGGAGCCGGGATCGAGGCCGGGGCCGGAGCCGGGATCGAGGCTGGAGGCACGGGCGACGCCGGGGCCGGAGCCGTCGGCGACGCCGGATCAACCCCATCAGGGCCCGCGGGGCCCGAAGGCGCACCGGAGGGACCTTGAGGCCCGAAGAGGCGGGCCATGGCCGACAGGAATTCCTGTACTTGGGCCGGATCCGCCCCCGAACCCGGGAAGGACGGGTATTGCGGGGGCGACTCTACAGGCATGTCCGGGGCCGCGGGGACGGTGCCGGGGAGGGGCCTCAGCCGAGTCGCGAGACCGGCGAGGCGAAGTCCTAGAGCGCCGATGCTTTTTGGACTTTTTGTGTTTGGACTTACCGGACGAAGAAGACTTCGATGCCGACGACCGGTGTGGACTAGAGCGCCGATGCTTTTTGGACTTTTTGTGTTTGGACTTACCGGACGAAGAAGACTTCGATGCCGACGACCGGTGTGGACTCCGCGATCGACCCCTGGACCTCTCACGCGACCGGGGCTTGCGCGGAGCCGAATGCCGGGCCTTGTCGGAATCGGCATATTGTTATAGTATGCACAGGGACACCAAGTGTGCCCCCAGTGCAGGACTTCAAAGCACCCGAAAGTGCTCCCGCCCAGCCCCAATACACACTATCCTGTCTGGGGAGGTGGTCACACCTCCCTGGGACAGGAAACCTATTGTCCAGGCCTCCCCTGCCGGAGTTTCGTCCAGCAGCAGGAGGCCAGACTTGTGTCTGTGGCAGCAGCATCCATTTTGTGATGCCAGGGCTTTAGAAAGAAGTTACCGGCCAGGCCAGGGTTAACATGTCTCTCCCTCTAGAAGGGTGGAATGCTACCCCCGCCGCCAGAATTGGCGGGGGGTAGTATTCCAAGATGTTTGACACCAAACACGACATGTTTCGGTGCAGCCATTCCAAAGTTAGCATTTAACGCGAGGTTATAATGCGCTTAAGAGTATATGGTCAGGCTGCACTACAAACAGCATCAGAGAAGGGTCTCCGAACGCTGCAGAGGGGCCCTGCTCATGCAGGGGCACCCTCTCACATAGGAACCACGCACTCTGCCTTCAGGATTGATAAGGCCTGCCATAGGAGTGACTTATAGGTTTATATGTGTGTATGTATTTAGTGATATAGGTAACCTATATCACAGTAAGGGGTGCATGCACCAC
Organism: Calotriton arnoldi; assembly: GCA_963921515.1. NCBI lineage: Eukaryota > Metazoa > Chordata > Amphibia > Caudata > Salamandridae > Calotriton > Calotriton arnoldi. The sequence goes on from CAWUFW010018035.1 coordinate 182,496, forward strand.
CTTACCCAGGCTGCAGTAGCAGACCTGTGGTGTCAGTTTGGATGGCCTTCCAGGGGTGGCATAATACATGCTGCAGCCCCTGGTAGGCCTCTAAGGTACCTATGCCCTTGGTACATAGTATACCATATACTAGGGACTTATAAGGGCACTCCAGATTCCAATCAGTGATGTGCCTAAGGCACATGGAAACCATTTTAGAGAGGAAGCAGCTAGGCTGGGGTTCTGATTAGCAGGGCCCCAGCCAGACTAAGGTCGAAAAACAGTGAAGCATCAGCAAAAAGTGGGGGTACCCATGTGAAGCAGATCCTACTCTCCTACACAACCCCCCCCAAACGTAGGGACATTAAACTAACCTTGCCCAGTTAAGTCTTCATGTTCTAAGTGGAAGTACCTAGAGAGTCCATCTGCATTGGCATGGTTACTCCCAGGTCTATGTTCCACTGTGAAGTCCATCCCCTGTAGGGACATGGACCACCTAAGCAGTTTGGGGTTTTCACCCTTCATTTGTTTTAGCCATAAGAGGGGCTTATGGTCTGTTTGAACAAGGAAGTGAGTACCAAACAAGTATGGCCTCAACTTCTTCAGAGCCCAGACCACAGCAAAGGCCTCCCTCTCAATGGCTGACCAACGTTTCTCTCTAGGGGTCAGCCTTCTGCTAATGAAAGCTACTGGCTGATCCTGACCTTCTTCATTCAATTGTGACAGTACAGCCCCTACCCCCAATTCAGATGCATCAGTTTGAACAATGAACTTCTTGGAGTAATCAGGACTCTGTAGAATGGGAGCAGTGCACATGGCCTGCTTCAGGTCATCAAATGCCTTTTGACAGCTAACTGTCCACTGAACCTTTTGGGCATTTTCTTAGAAGTTAAGTCATTCAGGGGTGTCACTATTGATCCATACCCCTTGACAAATCTCCTATAGTACCCAGTCAGGCCTAAGAAGGCTCTCACCTGAGTCTGGGTAGTGGGAGCAGTCCAGTCCATGATGGTCTGGATCTTCCTCTGCAAAGGTTGAACCTGGCCTCCACCCACAAGGTGGCCCAGGTACACAACCTGACTCTGCCCTATCTGGCACTTGGTGGCCTTGATAGTCAGGCCTGCCTTTTGCAGGGCCTGTAAAACATTCCTGAGGTGGACCAGGTGATCCTCCCAGGTGGAGCTAAAGACAGCAATATCATCTAGATATGCTGCACTATAGGCTTCCAGATCTGTGAGAACTGTATTCACCAACCTCTGGAAAGTGGCAGGTGCATTCTTCAGACCAAAGGGCATCACCACAAATTGATAATGCCCACTAGGGGTTGAGAATGCTGCTTTGCAGTATCAGCTAGTCTGAGCTGCCAGTAGCCAGCTGTCAAGTCAAATGTGCTGAGATATTTGGCTGAGGCCAAGGTATCTATTAGCTCATCTGCCCTTGGTATTCGATGGGCATCAGTCCTAGTGACTGCATTGAGACCCCTGTAGTCCACACAAAACCTCATCTCTCTTTTTCCACCACTGGTGTGAGGTTTTGGCACAAGGACCACTGGACTAGCCCAAGGGCTATCTGAGGGTTCAATAACTCCCAACTCCAACATTTTCTGGACTTCAGTCCTGATACAGTCCGTGATACAAAGGGGATGATGGACGGAACGTTTGAGCCAATCAAACACTCACCCCAGTCAACTGATCTGGGTTTAATCCATCATCATTCTTTAGCTCACTCCACCACCCCAGTTCAGACATGGCCATATGCAAATCAGTCTGACCCTGTGCCTCATGGGAACAGTCCAGCCCGAACTGCCAAGCCATGTCTTCCCTAGACCGGAAACAAGCATCCTAGGACCGGTTTCTGGCATTCCAGCCGCCATCAGCCAGGCTTGCTTGAATCCAGTGGCAAAGTGAGCAAGGGACCCACGTCTGGGCATACCCCCGCCAACTTAGGGCGAACAAAGCGATACAAAAGGGGATGATGGACGGAACGTTTGAGCCAATCAAACACTCACCCCAGTCAACTGATCTGGGTTTAATCCATCATCATTCTTTAGCTCACTCCACCACCCCAGTTCAGACATGGCCATATGCAAATCAGTCTGACCCTGTGCCTCATGGGAACAGTCCAGCCCGAACTGCCAAGCCATGTCTTCCCTGGACCGGAAACAAGCATCCTAGGACCGGTTTCTGGCATTCCAGCCGTCATCAGCCAGGCTTGCTTGAATCCAGTGGCAAAGTGAGCAAGGGACCCACGTCTGGGCATACCCCGCCAACTTAGGGCGAACAAAGCGATACAAAAGGGGATGATGGACGGAACGTTTGAGCCAATCAAACACTCACCCCCTTGCTCACTTTGCCACTGGATTCAAGCAAGCCTGGCTGATGACGGCTGGAATGCCAGAAGCCGGTCCTAGGATGCTTGTTTCCGGTCCAGGGAAGACATGGCTTGGCAGTTCGGGCTGGACTGTTCCCATGAGGCACAGGGTCAGACTGATTTGCATATGGCCATGTCTGAACTGGGGTGGTGGAGTGAGCTAAAGAATGATGATGGATTAAACCCAGATCAGTTGACTGGGGGTGAGTGTTTGATTGGCTCAAGCGTTCCGTCCATCATCCCCTTTGTATCGCTTGTTCGCCCTAAGTTGGCGGGGGTATGCCCAGACGTGGGTCCCTTGCTCACTTTGCCACTGGATTCAAGCAAGCCTGGCTGATGACGGCTGGAATGCCAGAAACCGGTCCTAGGATGTTTGTTTCCGGTCCAGGGAAGACATGGCTTGGCAGTTCGGGCTGGACTGTTCCCATGAGGCACAGGGTCAGACTGATTTGCATATGGCCATGTCTGAACTGGGGTGGTGGAGTGAGCTAAAGAATGATGATGGATTAAACCCAGATCAGTTGACTGGGGGTGAGTGTTTGATTGGCTCAAGCGTTCCGTCCATCATCCCCTTTTGTATCGCTTTGTTCGCCCTAAGTTGGCGGGGGTATGCCCTCCGTGGGTCCCTTGCTCACTTTGCCACTGGATTCAAGCAAGCCTGGCTGATGACGGCTGGAATGCCAGAAACCGGTCCTAGGATGCTTGTTTCCGGTCCAGGGAAGACATGGCTTGGCAGTTCGGGCTGGACTGTTCCCATGAGGCACAGGGTCAGACTGATTTGCATATGGCCATGTCTGAACTGGGGTGGTGGAGTGAGCTAAAGAATGATGATGGATTAAACCCAGATCAGTTGACTGGGGGTGAGTGTTTGATTGGCTCAAGCGTTCCGTCCATCATCCCCTTTTGTATCGCTTTGTTCGCCCTAAGTTGGCGGGGGTATGCCCAGACGTGGGTCCCTTGCTCACTTTGCCACTGGATTCAAACAAGCCTGGCTGATGACGGCTGGAATGCCAGAAACCGGTCCTAGGATGCTTGTTTCCGGTCCAGGGAAGACATGGCTTGGCAGTTCGGGCTGGACTGTTCCCATGAGGCACAGGGTCAGACTGATTTGCATATGGCCATGTCTGAACTGGGGTGGTGGAGTGAGCTAAAGAATGATGATGGATTAAACCCAGATCAGTTGACTGGGGGTGAGTGTTTGATTGGCTCAAGCGTTCCGTCCATCATCCCCTTTTGTACTGATACAGTCCGTGACATGGTCAGGTTGCCTATAAATCTTATTTTTAATAGGCAGACTGTCCCCAGTGTCCACTTCATGAGTGCACCAGGTGGTCTGACTGGGTGTCAGTGAAAACATGTGGCTAAACTGATTGAGCACCTGTCTACAATCAGTTTGCTGCTGGGTAGTGAGGCTGCCTGCCAAGGCTACACCATCTACTGACCCATTGTCAGGGTTCTGTGAGAGCAGGTCAGGGAGTGGGTCACTCTCTTCCTCCTGCCCTTTATCAGTAGCCATGAGCAAGCCCATGTCTGCCCTGTCCACATATGGTTTTAACCTGTTGACATGGAGAACCCTGTGGGGACTCCTGGGTGTTCCTAGGTCTACTAAGTAGGTAACCTCACCCTTCTGCTCAACAATAGTGTGGGGTCCACTCCATTTGTCTTGGAGAGCTGCTGGGGCCACTGGCTCCAACACCCACACCTTCTGTCCTGGCTGGTAAACAGTCAGAACAGCTTTTGGTCATGCCAGGCCTTTTGAAGTTCCTGGCTAGCCTCAAGGTTTTTAGTTGCCTTTTTCATATACTCAGCCATCCGGGAGCGGAGACCAAGTACATAGTCCACTATGTCTTGCTTTGGGGGCTTGAGAGGTAACTCCCATCCTTCCTTCACCAAGCACAGTGGACCCCTGACAGGGTGGCCAAACAAAAGTTCAAAAGGGCTGTAACCAACCCCTTCTGAGGCACCTCCCTATATGCAAATAAAAGGCAGGGCAAGAGTATGTCCCATCTTCGCCTAAGCTTTTCTGGGAGCCCTTTAATCATGCCCTTCAAGGTTTTGTTGAATCTCTCAACTAAACCATTGCATTGTGGGTGATAGGGTGTGGTGAACTTGTAAGTCACTCCACACTCCTTCCACATTGCTTTTAAGTATCCAGACACAAAGTTTGCACCCCTGTCTGATACTACCTCCTTAGGAAAGCCCACTCTTGAGAAAATTCCCAGGAGGGCCCTTGCCACCACAGGTGCTGTAGTGGTCCTAAGGGGAATAGCCTCTGGGTACCTGGTGGCATGATCCACTACCACCAGGATAAACCTGTGCCCAGATGCTGTTTGGGGATCCATGGGACCAACAATAAAATCCCCACCCTTTCAAAGGGCACCCCCACCACAGGTAGTGGTATCAGGGGGGCCTTTGTAGTGCCACCTGCCTTGCCACTGGCCTGGCAGGTTACACAGGAGCGACAAAACTCCTTGGTGTCTTCAGACATGTGGGGCCAGTGAAAGTGAGGGACAATTCTGTCCCAAGTCTTGTTCTGGCCCAGGTGACCTGCCAAGGGAATATCATGGGCTAGGGTCAATAGGAAGCCCCTGAACTTCAGAGGTATAACCAACCTCCTGGTAGCACCAGGCTTGGGGTCTCTACACTCTGAGTACAGGAGTCCATCATCCCAATACACTGTATGGGGACCACTAGCTTTCCCAGCAGCCTCAGCAGCAGCTTGCTGTCTGAGGGGTTCAAGAGAGGGGCAGCTCTGCTGCTCCTGGCTCAGATCTGCCCTGGAAGGTCCCCCTGTCCCCAAGAACTCAACCTGGTCAGGTTCAAGCTCCTCTGGGACAGTTCCTTCTTCAGGACTGAGATCATCCCCCTCAAGGGACTGATCTTCCTTCTGAGCCAAGGGGAAGGCACTGCCTTTACCCTACTACTCCTCCTCTTGGAAGGCACTTGGTCCATTATTCCAGAATCCAAGGCCTGTTCAGTGCTAGACATTTTGGCTTGTGACCTGGTCACAGCAAACACATCTGCAGGGATCCCCAGCATTTCTGCATGGGTCCTGAGCTCCACTTCTGCCAAAGCTGAAGTTTCTAAGTCATTGCCAAGCAAGCATTCGACTGGTAGGTTTGGACTCACCACAACCTTCTTAAGGCCAGTTACCCCTCCCCAGGAGAAGTTAACAACTGCCAGAGTATGGTCTGTTCTGACGTTGCTAGCATTGGTCACTTGGTACATCTCACCAAGTATAACTTGCCCAGGATTCACAAGGTCTTGTGTCACCATGGTGACACTTGCCCCTGTGTCCCTAAATGCCAAAGCCTCTCGTCCATTGATTAAAGGCTGTTGTCTGTACTTGCCCAGATTACTGGGACTCACAGAGGAGGTCACATCCATGCCTCCATCACAGACTAACACAGCCTGAGTGAGTTCTCTGACTTGTTCAGAGCCCAACTCAGTACCCAGGGTCAACCCTACTAAACCCTTGGCTGGAGCACTCCCACCAACTGTAACTGTACTAGGGGGAACAGGTGCCTTAGGGGCATTGGTGGGGGCTGGACTTGAGTCTTTGGACTTGGTGCAATCACTGGTCCAGTGGGTCTTTTGCTTACAGACCTTGCACCATGGTTTTCTTTGGCCTTTCCCTTTTGTAGACTGTGAATCCCCACCTGAAGAAGACTTTTGGGGGCCTTGTGAAGACTTTTGATCTTTACCCTTCTCCCCACCCTTTTCAGAGTTCTTAGAATCTTGCATCTTAGGGTCACCACCTTGGTTCTGTACCTTCTGCCTTACCCTGGTTCTGACCCATTTGTCTGCCTTCTTTCCCAATTCTTGGGGAGAGGTCAGATCAGAGTCCACCAGGTACTGATGCAACAGCTGATTTTGACAGTTATTAAGAATCTGCTCCCTCATTATCAGATTGTACAATCCTGTGAAGTCACACACCTTACTGCCCATCAACCAGCCTTCCAGAGCCTTAGCAGAACAATCCACATAGTCTACCCAGTCTTGAGTCTGTGCTTTTTGGGTATCTCTGAACTTCAACCTGTATTGTTCAGTTGTTAGGCCAAACCCATCAATAAGAGCACTCTTCAAGACCTTGTAATTATCAGCATCCTCTTCTCTTACAGTGAGGAGCTTGTCTCTACCTTTGTCTGCAAAGGAGAGCCACAAGATTGCTGCCCACTGCTCCTGAGGGACCTTTCTGTACTTTACAGGCCCTCTCTAGAGCAGTTATCCATTTGTGGATGTCATCCCCACTCTGGTAGGGAGGGACAATCTTGCTCAGGTTCCTATGGTCATAAGACCTTTCCCTATCTCTAGGGACATGGCTGCCACCATGGGACTCTAGTCCCAATTTTCTTCTCTCTCTGTAGAGATCTAGGGACTCCCTGTCTATAGCCAGTTGCTGTTTTCTGAGTTCAAGCTGAGCTTCCTCATATTGAATCAGCCTCTTTCTTCTCTCATGAGAGGATTCCCTCCTATGAGAGGAGACAGAGGTCCCTATTGAGGTGCCAGAGTGGTTAGACTCCTGAGAAGGAGACCTAGACCTTCTGGGCACACTCATAATCCTTCCTGGGGGGACAAAGTGGGGATCATTCTGATCTTCCTCCTCATCTTCCACAGGAGGGATTGGGTTATCCAGGTCAGGGTCATTGTCACCCTCCTGGTCAGTTCCAGAGGGGGGGCTGGGGGTATTGCTACCCCTGGCCCCATCCTCATCTTCTGCCCCACCCTCTGCTCCTACCCCTTCAGTCCCTAAGGGCCTGCTGAGATCATAAGCCTCCAACATCTCCCTAAGATGTTGGGTGGTGGGACTTTGGCCTGTCTTCAGTTTCCTCAAGTTACATAATGCTCTCAATTCCAAGAATGGGAGGGTATCATACTTGGAGGGAAGAAGCCCAGGGGCTTCTGGCAAGGACTCACTGGGTCCTGGCTTTGAAGACATCACTAGTGAGGTGTGGTGTATGCACTACCTACTCTAGTGTGGCCTACTAAACTCTCTTGAGTTGTAGAAAGGGTGTGCTATCCCTTAACACACAACTAAGTTCAGTAGAACTTACTGTATTCTAAGCTTAATTTATATGTACCTTAGGTACCTTTAGTGGTTTTCAGTTGATCAATTCAATTGAGATTATCTGGTAAAACAATAGCAAGCTGGAATCCCACACGCTGCACACCAATGTGAGAAGTTGGCCTGGCATATCCTATCCACTAATTATAGTGGGCACCTTGCACCAGTCCAAACAACCCCTTATTGGAGATAGGTTAAAGACAACCTTATTGAAAGCTATCCTAGTGGTAGCTATGGAGAGCAGCCTTCAGGCTAAGTCTTGAAGGAATGTAAAGCAGCTTGTTTTACCAGTCTATAATCTCTTGAGTGACCAAATGAAAGAGCACCACACCAGGTATATATTCAAAATATATGTATTTATTGCTAAACACACCCCTCTAGTCTCTTTATGAGGCTAGAGTTCGAAGTACACAAGTTATAAGTTATTTAAACACAGTAATAGCACAAATACACGTTTGGGCCCTAGGGGCGTACCAAACCATATACCAATAAAGTGGTATAAGAACCACGACTGAGCTAGACACTAGGCCTAGAGCCTCTAGAAGTGCTTGGACCACAAGGAACCACCCAAGGTAGTGACACAGGGGACCCACGGGGGACCCGTGCAGTGTAAATACACAGCCGCGAAACGCCGTTAACTTCTATGGAGAAAGTCGCGATTGGGAAATTAAAGAAAAGGGACACTTAAAGGAGGACTTGGAGCAAACCCTTTGAGAACTAGGTCGTTCTAGAGTCTCTACCCACGGGAGCACCGGAGTACTCTTGTTACCTCACCCAGGGAAGCCGGGTGCATAGGTGCCTTTCGGGGTCGGGTTTCGTCGTCGATTTGAATGGCAATCTGCTGCAAAGTGCTGCTGGCGACCAAGTGGAAAGTGTCCGGGTGGATCCAAGAGTGGATCGGAGATCTGAAGAACCTGAAAGCAGAGGGGACAGAGTCTGGGTCACTAGCCAGTGACCAGGAAGGCGATGAGCGGATGCCCACCGATGTCGAGTGCTTCAGGTAGGTTGACGGTCGTCTTGACTCTTCAGCCACGAGGTCCAGGAGGCGTTGTTGGCGACCAGGAGCAGGATTCGGGCTGGTACACGATGTCTGTCGAGTGCTGAGGTGTCGGCGACCGGATTGGACCCAACAAGCCTTGGCAACGGCAAGTCTCGATGTAGGTGAAGAATGACGATGATGCAGACCAGCAAGGTCTGAGGAACTCACCCAGCAAGGGTAAGTGAGGGCAAGCCTGGAGCAACCAGGGAGCCCAAGAAGAAAAGGATTGGCCTTCGTGAAGGGCTACTAGCCAACGGGCTAGCGACCGCGAAGGAGCCTCGAGACGGTGCACGTGGAGCTGGCTCACAGGACACTCGTGGAGTGGAGGCCAGTGATCTTCGGTGCAGTTGGTGCTGGAGGCTAGGGCTACTCGGAGCCCAAAGCACGACTTTGTGGGAGACCCAGAAGAGGATGCACTAGCAAATGCGTGCGGTGTCCAGGGGTTACGGTTCCACGTTACCCACGACAGCTACGGGCCTCAGCTTTGCTGGGGACTCAGGGCAGCCTCGGGGAAGTCTGGAAATCTACCTCTGGTGATGCAAAGACTTCGGCGTCCGACGGGAGCTTAGGCGATGCAGACCGGACAATTGCTTCTTTGGTGCCTGCCAAGCAGGGGAGTCACTCCTTGACCCCAAGGGAGATTCTTCTGTCCTCTAGTCTTGAGTAGAGCGTCGAAGGTCCAGGATTCAGTGTCAGAGTTTCGTCCAGGGATAATCTAAAGTCCTAAGGACTGGGGTCCTATACTTATACCAAGTTTAGGGGTTGGACTACTCTGTGGCCCCACCTATGGGTGGGTCAGGGCAGAGGGGTGGCTACACCCCTTTCCCTTTGTCCAGTTCGCGCCAAAGCAGGGGCTGCAAGCCCCTGATCCGGTTTGAACTGGGGTATGCACAGGGACTAATACCAAAAAAGGGATCCTAGGGTCTATTATCAAAGATAGAAAGAAGATGGGTCAAAAGGTAAAATACTATTAAACTGCTAGCGACTATACCCCACAGTCTACCCCGCAGAACTACTGTGAGTGAAGGCGCAGCGCAACAAAAACAGAAGTGAATGTGATGTTAAAACTGGCTTCACTCACAGTAGTTCTGCTCATCCTATGGTCATTTAGTGACATTCTTTCATGAAAACATCCCTGAGCTCCTCCCTCTCAGAGAGGGGGTTGTAGCCCTCAAAGGAATTAGTATTTCCTTTGGGAGGAGAATCCCATATGATGAAGCATGTCACCTTTGGTGAGTGAGGGATTTCGTCCTGATAAGGGAATTTCCCCCAGCCAGGACTGTGGGGTATAGTCGCTAGCAGTTTAATAGTATTTTACCTTTTGACCCATCTTCTTTCTATCTTTGATAATAGACCCTAGGATCCCTTTTTTGGTATTAGTAGTGTAAGTAGGGGATATGATCCTTAGCAGGTCTTTAAACTTCCCTTGGACTCTCCTTGTCGGAATCGGCATATTGTTATAGTATGCACAGGGACACCAAGTGTACCCCCAGTGCAGGACTTCAAAGCACCCGAAAGTGCTCCCGCCCAGCCCCAATACACACTATCCTGTCTGGGGAGGTGGTCACACCTCCCTGGGACAGGAAACCTATTGTCCAGGCCTCCCCTGCCGGAGTTTCGTCCAGCAGCAGGAGGCCAGACTTGTGTCTGTGGCAGCAGCATCCATTTTGTGATGCCAGGGCTTTAGAAAGAAGTTACCGGCCAGGCCAGGGTTAACATGTCTCTCCCTCTAGAAGGGTGGAATGCTACCCCCGCAGCCAGAATTGGCGGGGGTAGTATTCCAAGATGTTTGACACCAAACACGACATGTTTCGGTGCAGCCATTCCAAAGTTAGCATTTAACGTGAGGTTATAATGCGCTTAAGAGTATATGGTCAGGATGCACTACAAACAGCATCAGAGAAGGGTCTCCGAACGCTGCAGAGGGGCCCTGCTCATGCAGGGGCACCCTCTCACATAGGAACCACGCACTCTGCCTTCAGGATTGATAAGGCCTGCCATAGGAGTGACTTATAGGTTTATATGTGTGTATGTATTTAGTGATATAGGTAACCTATATCACAGTAAGGGGTGCATGCACCACCTTACCCAGGCTGCAGTAGCAGACCTGTGGTGTCAGTTTGGATGGCCTTCCAGGGGTGGCATAATACATGATGCAGCCCCTGGTAGGCCTCTGAGGTACCTATGCCCTTGGTACATAGTATACCATATACTAGGGACTTATAAGGGCACTCCAGATTCCAATCAGTGATGTGCCTAAGGCACATGGAAACCATTTTAGAGAGGAAGCAGCTAGGCTGGGGTTCTGATTAGCAGGGCCCCAGCCAGACTAAGGTCGAAAAACAGTGAAGCATCAGCAAAAAGTGGGGGTACCCATGTGAAGCAGATCCTACTCTCCTACACCGTGCTGCTCTATTCGACCGACAAGTGTTTACGGATTTCCCTACTTCTTAGTGGGTAAGTGCAGTTCCCAACTACTACTTACAATCTAATACGGGAAACATTTCTTGATGCCTTGTGGTATTAGCGTTCCTTGATGACACTTCATACACCTACAGCTCATCCACTGAATTACCAGTAAACTGCTCAAACTGATTACCTCCTGAGAGGAGGACCTACTCCATTTCCGACGAGGAGAGGAACACACCCAAACGTCAATTTTTACCTCTTGATGGTGAGTTCATTACCCCCCACTCCTCTTTAAGGAAATCCCTACCTGTCTTTACAATTACTAAGGCAATTCCCTTATTTATAGATGCCCTGACAAAACGTCCTTTTGTACTCCATCCAGGATTGGAGGAGTTTATTTTTCTATGACTCAGTGACTCCATGCATGACCTCGTAAGTCTTTTATTTCATGCGTTTTTTAAACACACACATCTAAACAAATCATCCCTTTTCTTTTATAAGTCTGTCACACTTCCTTTCGTCCTGAAGAAGACCCACCGTGATGTCCTTATAAAACAAACATTTTGGGTTGAAACGTCGATGTATTGTTCACTCATGTCCGAAAACAGTGTAACCTTAATAAGTTGAATGTTCAGGTTACCACTGGAATTTTACACTTGGACAGAGATTTAAATATACTGGTCACCAATTTGTGTTATCTATGTATCAGTGTTTGTTCATTTCTTGGTTTCAGTTTTTTCACCTCTATCACCACATGTCACAACAGTCACTATTGAACCACTAATTTTTGTTTTGTATGACAGCCTGCTTTCCACGAAAAGATGTGTTATTTATATAAAAAAGGAAAAAGAAAAAAATATATATACATATTGATCTAAAAATCGGTGTTGTGTGTTTGTGCCTAAAAATGTATGTTTTTCTGTTAAATTACTATATGATTATTGCATGTCTAAAGGAATTAGGTGCTACCTGACGGAACTATTTTGTAGACTATAACATCAATACCTAGGTTCCGAGGGACACTGGGTTACCCCGTTGACTTTAATTGTAGCTAGGTTATGGGCTTGAAAAAACGCCCATCTTTTTCATTGATTCCTGTTGCTGTCCTTTACAAAAGTTGGCTTTTCATTGGTGAATAGACTCAGTAGTCCCTCCTTTTGGAATGTTGTATCCTTCCATGAGGATTGCCGCTCTTTCATGTGTTCTTACTGTTCGGGTTATTTATACTTAAAGATGACTCTTTTTTTAGTTGGCCTGCCTCTTGGCTCGTTACTTGTTCTGTTTACTTGTGCAGTGAAACTTCTGTCCCATCATTTGCTTGCCGTCGCTTTATCTCCTGTGCCTCCCTCTCACACAACACTGCTTCGGTTGCTTCATATCCCTTAATCTCCCCATGCCTCTCCTTCACCCCTCCCCCAACCCAGCTTGCAGGCCACCACCACCCCTCTGCGGCCACTGCTCTTTTGCTAATTTGTTTGTTACTTTACAAAGGCTTTCATTTATATAGAGCACCTAGCCATGAGATCAGGGAAATCAAACAATCAGCCCATTATGACAGGATATTGAGCCAGACAGCAGGCTTGAACCGGGATCCCCAGCTCATCAGTCAGCAGCTTTCACAGCTGCGCCATATCCTTTGCCTAGCCATGTTGCAGGGTGCAGTACCATATGTGGCCAAAAGAGGTCCCAAGGGACACCTAGTGACAGCCTGTGGTATTACACCCTCACAACACTGATTGTTTTAACATGGAGTCGGAACTGCCATTTTCACTCCCAGCACTACTGCACCATTGCAGGTGTACTACATGAAAAAAAACACAAGTTCTTTATTTTATTAAGGAGGAGAGGGCATATCTATTGCATAGGTAAAAAACATTGGCATTTATAATGCCAATATCTCCAACATCAACAAATGCAAGACTTATTGCATTTCCAATGCTTGTTTACAACTGAAGGCAGTTATTGCATAATATTTTAGGTAGGCCGGCGAAGCAGCAAACAAGGACTTGCTTTTACTCTATAAAGCATTCATTTACCCAGAAATCACATTCCCATTGAATTTATTTAGCTATCTAATCTCAGCAATAGAGCGTCTGAATATATTAAATGCTTTGCATAGCAGCATTCCCGCTGTATCTAGGACACTAGCAATTTTGGAAACGTGATGGGAATGAAAGGATGATGACGTTGTACAACAACATGACAAGATACACATTTATCCTATAGATATATACAGAAGTACAGAAATAGGGTGGAGTTATTTCATGAGCTTGTTGTAAGAGTAGGTATTTGTTGAGTAGTTTGAATGACGTGTGTCAATGGAGCGAGCGCAGTTCCAGTGTAGTCAAATTTAATAAGCTAAAATACCGGAATCTGTATGCTAGACATGGAGGCGTAACAAATCATATCCCCATTGGCTGCTGATAACAAGCATTTGCAATGCAATAGGTCTCGCATTTTGGAGAGTTTGAGCTTTTGGCATTGTAAATGATAATGTCTTTTTTATATGTTTTGAAAAGTTGCAAGCGGTGCGTAAACACGCACTTTGTACTTATAGTCCTTGCTTACGAGAAGCAAGGCCGACAGTCAAAAAGCCCAACTTTGCTTCTTCTAAGCAACGACTACAAGTACAAAGTGCGTGTTTATGCACCACGTGCAGGTTTTGAAAACACAAATAAAAGGCATTGTCATTTACAATGGCAATAGTTCACACTCTCGCAAATGTTTACATACAGTTAATCTAAATGGAACTTATTTGCACAGTCACAGATTATCCTGAGAATCTACTACAGATCCCCTTCGGTTTGCGATACTTTGGACACACATTTCTAGGGCAGTGAGTAATATTCATCCAGCCTCAAAGGGGTGGCCTCTGCACATAGATGCCAATGCTATGGGGCAGCTTTCTGTCAGATGTGGCTTTTTTTTTTTTTAGCCAGCTGCACTTTGCATTTTGACACTTCTAAACATGCACTGGAAAAACAGGATTGTGAGGCTGCGCATATCTTGTGTGTTTCCAGCCCAAGCAGATCAAAAGCAGCTACAATCGCTAGACGAGGGGTTGGACACCAGGCCAGACAATTTGCTTAAGCTCACTGGCCTGCTGTTGATTGCTCTAGTGCGGTACTTAGAGAGGGGACACTTTACAGCGACGGTGTTAACATTCGAACTTAAAGGACTGAGTGAGGTGTTACGTTTTCGGGAAAATACAAAGAAGGTGGAAAGACTGTTTCGCTCTTTGTCATGAAAATGTTGTCTTTAACGATTCATGAAAATACAGGTTTGTGTCACAGAACACTACACTCGAAGTAGCAATTACTGCAAAGAAACTCAGACTCGAGAAGAATCATAGACATTTCCGTTTTTTTTTTAATAATAGTAAAGAGTCTTTTAGTGAAATGTGTGCTACTAAACATGAAAGGGATTGTCCTGCTCGGGGGGAGGGGTTCCAGGGTTTTTATAATCCGACCACCATACGCACTCCAAACAGCATAACTTGGAAGCACAGACTAAATAATTGTGGCACGTCTTTTATTACAAGAGGTGTGTACATGAAGGCTTCTTTTGTGCTGAGGCGACACTGTATTTGTTTATGCAATCTACCTGGTTTCGGAAAGTACAGAGGAGGTCCGCGCTAATAATAAAAATAAAGCTGCATTTCACATGTCTCGTGAACTCTTCTGTCTTAGAAAAACACCCCGCCCCCCCAGATATCGAGGCTATTTTGTTGGCTAATCTATTTAACTGGCGGCAATGAACCCCCAATCCCCCCCCATCCCTGCCAAGTATCACGCATCAGGCGTGATACTAACGCATTTTTGGGCAGTGGTCCGCATCACCGCAATATAATGCCAGGTCACGCATTTCTAGCGCCTCCTTGATACCGCCGCCGGTGCAGAGGAAGAGACGAGCAGGACCGAAATTGCCGCCTTGGCCAAACACTCCTGATGAGCACGCAGCGCGGACTGCGTGCTGCTCTGGCAGAGTGTCTTGCATAGTCTCAAGTGAGCTAGAACGGCAGGTCAGATGTGTTGCGCCGACCCGGTGGCTCATTGCTGCGTTGGCTGCACCAATGATCATTCATTATAGCACAGCTGCTGCGGGCCGGCCGAGGGCATGGCATTCACGTGACGTGGTCACGTGATTGCAACAGTGTATCCATAACTCTCTCTGAGTGTGCGGCAGTTATGGTTTTTTTAGTTTGCCGCCGCTGCCCGCCACGCCGCAATCATTATTATGGTGGCTCCTCCATAATTGGCGCCGGCGTTCACTGGGCAGTGAGATGGGTCGCTGAGTCTTGGTAGAAGCAGCTGAGGTTATGCGCAAGCCACCGTGACCGCTCGCACCACCGAAGGCTTGCCTCGGCCTCACCAGCGTTGGCGGCAGCTGACTCAGTTGTGAGCCTGCTGCCGCCCTGTAGCAGAGATAGGTGCTGCTCTCCACTTTCGGCCCGCTGCATGCTCTGTTCAGTGTGCGTAGTGGTAAAATCATGATCCCCTGGACTAGGGGTCAACCAACTCGGGCCCGACTGGGCCTGCTAGCGGGCTGCTGCCTGCAGCTGTGAGAGCATGTCCCAGCCCGGGGGGAGGCACTTATTGCCATGGCGCCGTCTTCGCTCGTCGCCTGTTAAAGTAAGTGAAAACTCTGAACTCATAAAACTATCAGTGCTCGTAAATAAAACTGATGTCCCTTTACTCATTTGACTGGCCAGATTTATAACGGCCGAGCAGTCAAGAAAGCGATTAGGTAAAGCTTGTTATTTTACGTTAGTCAGAGCAGAAGAAATTAAAGAAGAACACCTGCTCAAAATTTCGGTAGTGTAGTCTGCACCGTGGCTACATTCCGTACCCCTGCGAACGTTGATGTGTGCTTTCAAGTGAGGAGACCCAATATCTGGAAAACAGTGCTTATCCGCCTCCTTCTCTTTTTATCCCCAACTACAGTAGTCATTATGTTATTCTCTGTACTTGAGGTGAGCAAGTGGCAAGCAAACAACACATAATCTAACCCTATTACAATAACTGACTTTGCTAAAGTTTACAGAAACATTCTTTTGTTTGCAGTGGCGCGGCGCGCACTGTAAATGATTAGTGCAGATCTGAGTCCTCGTTTTGTTTAACAGTACGATCAGCTCAGAAGAGAACTAGGCGCTTCAGTTTCTGGTGCTTTCCAGCAGTTTTTACATCTTCTTAGAATGTCTTGTTGCTCAAATGGGTGTAATTGCTCATATTTATATGTTTTCCTGGTTTTCATTGCTTGATTTTGGTTGCGACAAAGTGTCACTCATAGTTGTTGAAATGTCACACATAATTACACTGAATTTATGAAAATGTCACACATAGCAATCTGAAACCCCGACCCCAAAATCAGTGGGGAGGCGAGATTAATGTAAAATAAGCTACTTTGTCTTCCAATCTGCTTGGCTTTGCACCTTTTTTCGAGAAATACTTGTTTACCGACATAGTGGTTTCACAAGCTTCTTATATTTATTGGACAGTTTACCTAATTAACTTGTGAAAGAAATACATATTTTAATTATTTAAATGGGAGACTGCGTGAGAGATCTATACAGAGGCTTAATTAACAAGCAGTGGGGGGGGGGGGAGGAGGCAGCTAGGAAAAGAAGCAAAGGGCAGCTGACTGATTGCCTTGGACTTCCTGCGCATCCTAAATACGTGCACGCAGGGAGACTTCGGCACTAGGATGTGACGCACACAAACATATGTGGGATAATTAAGGAGAGTAAAGCACGTGAAATGAAAGCAGGAACAACATGGTTACCTTAACGCACCCACACCGGCCGCCAGTGCAAGAATTCTACGCTGATACATGTAAAGACAAGCGTGATGGTCACTAATTTTCACTTAAACATGTCTGCTGCTTCTAGCCTTTCCAGTCGGTCTTGTGCGGAAAGAATGGGTTCTTATAGTTGTTGTAATATTAGCGGGGGGATGTTGGGGAGGGCGGCGAGTGTAGTGCAGTACGATTTTATATGTGTGTGCAAAAATGGGCACGTGCTAATTTATGTGCATATTTAGCTGTTAGATTAATTTCCTCTATTATTCACTTTTTCGTAAAGTTAGTGTGCACTTTGCACGCACATATACTGGAAAGGTATGGACCTGGACATCCACACGCCGCTTGCATCCCGAAGCCCGTAATTTTATATTCCTGAATATTTTAACAGGATGTTTGATATCCCCTAGAGGGTTCAATTCTTCTCATATCAGGACTTGATATCGTTTCCCTTCTTTAAATAGCTTCTGCAGGCTTTGCAGCAAGCCTCACATTTAGAATTCGACACCTTGTATACCCTCGCATGATATGAGCCCGTGGCTGCTGTACTGGAATTCATCAGCAGCCATGATGTGTTTTTTCGATCTGTATTTGTGCTCTCCCACTGTGGCGTCGTTTCCGTCATTGGCCCAGGCTGTATCTCAGGATAGTTTTTTAAATTTTTTTAACGAAGCATCTATGGGCCTGGACCCGAGTAACCACAGAAGACGTGAGCTGGCTGTCTTCGTGGTCAACATCTCATCAGGTTTCTGGGACGTCACAGGGAGAGTGTGGCTTCCCGCAGGCTGTGTGCCTTCTGCACGCATCCCGGCATACATTGTTACTCCGACACGCTGCCTTGCAGCACATTTCACAGCACCCCTCCCCCACCCTCACACGCAGAGGCTGAGTGGAAAATCTATATGTGTCAGGCATGCAGCTAGGGGAAGACAAAGGCGGCGAGTTAATTACCCATCATTTACTGCTGCTGAGGAGAACAGATGGTAGCGGGTGATATGTAAATGGCAAGGGGCAATGATTATTAGATTTTTTTAGATTAATCGTCGGTGACAATAAAGTGATTGCAGCCTGCGACATGCCCACCGCTACATACATTTTACAGTTTTGTGGAATACAGGTTGGATTCTTTTATTGGCATATATGATATTTTTGTAGTGTTCTGTCAGAAGAATAGAGTGTTTTGATGGTGTCCACTGTTTTGCACCAGTTCAAAAATATATGAAATAAGGCAAAGGGAGATTTTAGTAGTCCTTTGTATGATCTATGTTTTCCGTTTTGGAGCGACTGGTGAGGAGGTGCACAATGTGCCTTAAAGTTGCTTTCTCAGTGGAGCCTGACGCGCTATGTAGATAGTTTAAAAACATGCAAGAACTATTTGCTTCATAGGCACTGGAGCAATATTCGAAGTCATGACGTCACTGGGGGTGTCCTTTGCATCCTTAAGGCGCGCTCATTAGTTTGATGAGAAGAGAGGGCAACTAAAATGTCAATTTTTCGCTAGTCAGTAGAACACGCCTGCTGACGTGTTTCTATGCATGACAAAGTACATTACAGAAACAGTGCTTCTAAAATGTATCAACAACTAGGAAATCGACGTTTCTAGAGATGTTTGAGATTTAGGGCAATGCTTCTGTTGCAAGGGGAAAAAAACACATAAACACGACAGACCCGGCATGCAGGCACTGAGGCTTGCAAGGTCAGAGCGGTGTCTCTCTGGCGCAGCTCTCTGCCTTAGCAACAAGCGCGGCGCGGTCCCGAAAGTGAAAGAGGATCTCTTGTCTTTATGGGGCCATGTGTTTAAACACATGGCCCCATAAAGATAAGAAATCGCTTACGACAGAAGGAAAGCAGGCGAGCCAATCCAAGTGGGCCGGCACAAAAAGCCAAAGGGAGGCAACATAGATAGCTCATTTCCAATGGCTGGCCACCGTTTAGCATAAACGGTGACGCCAGCCAATGGAAATGAGGGGCGGGGCTTCAAGCCCTTTTCTAAAAGTCCTCATCTGCATTAAATCTCACCGAGCGAGCTACGCATGTGCGCAGCAACGCTAGGCGAGACCTAAAAAGCATGTTTACATCTGTATATGTTAAGACGCCTCGGATTTAACAACCTAAAAAATACTTATCAGCAGCCACCAGGAAGTTTCTTTTACGGGTGCTGCAGGACCCTGTCAGCTGTAACTATTGTCCAACCCCTGGCTTGGGGAGGTGTAATTGTAACTACAGGCAGAGGAGACCTGCAAATCATGACATCTAAGAACTGCACTCTCCATTTCTTCTGGAATTCCTGTTTGTGTTTTGTAGGCATGGTAGGGGAATGCCAATGTGTGCCCGGATTCACATCTGCTTTCGGTGAAATAATAAAAAAAAAAAAATTAAAATTACCTGTGTGGACGAGAGGGTGAATATGAGAACAGTTCCCCTTGGGTGGCAAGTAAAGCATTTCTGTATCTCTCACTCACTTGTGGAACGATGACCATTTTGTCTTTTTTCGCATTCTTCACTATCCATGGGGCACGGTTCTTCCTTCTCTTTACTCCTCAATGAAAATACAGAGTTTGCGATGAGGGGGCCTGTTTGAAAGGAAAGAAAACACTGCACGGTTAAACTTACGCTCCGCGAGCCTTAGCAATGGAATAAAAATGTTAATTCTCAACAAAAAAGTGGGTTCAAAGGGTTGCAGGTACCAGAAAGTTCCTTCCTATCAAATTAAAAAGTACTGCATCTATTTGCTTTTAAAGTAGCGAACTTCTTAAAATTCCTTCGAAGGACATGGACCAGACATTTTTAAAAGAGTATGTTTCAACCCCAACTAAAAATTTGCAATACAAAATCCTGCTGCTCGCGAATGCTGATCCTGCAATGTTGGGCAGGTTATTTATTGCCAAAGCAAGAGAAGGCTGTAGATTATGTCAAACCCGAAGTACCAACACCTCATTTATTCCCAACATGCATTGACGTGAAGTACAGCTTCCTGTGCAAGGAACTAAACTGGTAACGTTCATACAGTGCGAAATATGGATAAAGATTTTTCCCATTTGGGCAAAAAGTTTCCGTGTGGTGAAAAAAGTCAGCAAGTGAGCTGTAGTTGAGTGGCACCTTTACACATGCATCAATCAATTCTACATGTATCCATGGGAATAATTTGGAATTCACAATACATTTTCAGAACTACTGGAAATCTGAGACTGATGGCTTTCCAGGCATGTGCATGAGATTTTCTGTGAAAATTGACTCCAAATTCAGGTTTAGACGTTTATATTGGCCACTGGATGCATCATTTAGTGGGCACAGGCATGCGTGATGACGTATGCAAGCTCATTCATCGCATAAGCACATGTGTCATTGCTCAAGTATGATGGTGCATGCTCACGCCTACGAAATACTGTAGGTGCCACTTTTTTATTTAGTGATCCAAAATGGATCATTAAATATAAAAAATGGTATTTCACTATTAAGAAAGCGCTTTTTGTAAGGCGTTTTGTAAGGAGAAGCAGCAGGCAGCCATTCGCTGCTTGGCCCTCCAAAAATTTAAAATAAAGAAAAAAAGGACCCCACAGTGGCAGGTACAATGTTGGAGCAGGTGAGAGAATTAATACGGAGTGGGTCGACGAGGAGTGGAAAAGCAGAACGCGAGAGATCAACACAGGGGGTGGCAGGGAGAAGCGCACAAGGAGGAGAGTAACAGAGTGCGGGGGAGTGTGGCGGGGAGAAACACACGAGAGAGAGAGAGCACGCGAGAGAGAGCAGCACACTAGAGAGACAGCAAGACAGAGCACGAGGGGTATTTAGTAGCTGGAGAAGCACACAAGGAAGAGAACTAGATAAAATATCCTCTCTCAGGCCTAAAAAAGAGCAGTGGAAAGATACAAGTCAGGCAAACAAAAGCATGGTAAAGATGCTGTTCTCCAGGGTCTGCAAACACAAGAAGACGAAAGTAAGTCATCAGATAAAAAGCAAGCAAATGAGAGCTGCTATAAAGCCACAAAATGGTAAGCAATGGGCGGGCTGTAAGTCCAATGAAGGTTTTTGGTAAGCCTACAAAAGGTCTTTCGCAACCAGCCAGTTTGCACTGGCAGATAGACAAAATCTAGACAGGTTAAAATCCTACAAAGCAGGCCACTGAGCTACGACACAATGGATTACGCTAAATTGCATACCTACTATTCCCTACTAAATATAGCGTAAGCGATCGATCTTTTATTTACCTAAAGTGGTTGAGGGGAGGAAACAACTCAGACAGATATTAGCAAAGTCGTCATGCCTGAAAAGATCACCGACTCCAAAGTGCAGTTTAAATATTTATTATAAGGCCAAAAACAACTGGATGTAAATACAGCTCAATAGCAAAGTATAGAGGTACAGAAAAATTAATACAGAGCCGATTTTACGAATATAAGTAATGCGGCCCAAAAGACAGATGATTATAAATTCCAGAATCGCAACACAAAATAGATGCAATATTCAGTTCTCGACTCATTGAAAGAAATCAAAATCTTTCCCTATACTGCTCTATATGAGGGCCCTTCCTGTCTCTCTTCTATCATTCCCCAAAGGTGTCAGCTCGTGTTGACTTCCTAAGAAGTACTCACGTCAAATGGGTCGTTTTAGCTTATGGCTTTGGAGCTTGCTCTAAGATGCTCCTTCTCCTCCGAAAGCTAGCAGAAGTCTGGACTCGCTGTCCCTGCGCATCATACAAAAGATGGGGTTCAACCCACATTGCATCATTTTTCTTAAAACTTTCCATCGCACCTCTAGGCAGTAGCTTTTTCTTTCATGAAATAAATTTAATTAATGATATCTCCTTCCAGTGGCCTTGGCTTTCAGACAGACCAGATACGCAAGGGATCCTCCCTTCTCGCTTCCCAGCCATCTTCAAAGACATTCCGGGTTTCTCCTTAACTCTGAAAATAACGATGTGTATTCTTGCACCTGCAGCAGGATGAGAACATTCTAACTTCGAACACAACAATCATTTAATTATTTATTTCTCGAGAGCAAGGAGAATTGAAACACTAACTTTGGGCCTATATTTCAGGCAACTTAAACTAATCATAATTTCGATATATAGGAGTAATATCGTCCTGCATATTATGCATGAAGGAATTATAATACATACAAAGTTCTACTTAATTGCGTTCACTAATTTCAACATCAAATAATGCAAATAAATGTTTCTTAATAGTCATAAAACACTGCAAACAATACGAATACATGAGAGTGCGTTTAAACCATAAATATAGTGCACTCATACAAAATAGAGTGCTATCAGCGCTCTATCAGTTCCCCCCTCTTATGACTAGTGTCATAACACCAACTTTCTATTCTCCTGTATTTTCTCCTTGTAGAAGAGACCGACCTAAACAGAAGCTGTAGCTTGCCGTCCCTGTCTGAATCGTTCTAACCCCTTAAGGTGCTGGTAATGACTGTCCTGCAATCGTTCAAGTTGAAGCTCTCGCCTTTTCGAAACAGTCTCCTGATGTCGTGCCCTTTGCCATTTGTAAGCCTTGATGGCTCCTAGTAGGACAATTATACAAATGACAGCTATTATGATAGGCTTCAAGATATATCCCAGTATTCCTTGTCCCAAATTCCAAACCAACTGCCTATCTTGCCAAATCCTTTCCCCACTTGCTCCCAGAGTCCTTCAGCAGCCATCTCACGTAACTCTTGATGTATATCTGAAATATTGTTGATGTATTTCCTTATATCCCGACTGTTGTCAGGAATATAAGTGCAGCACTGTTGAACTTTCAATAATTTGCAGACTCCTCCGGCTTTTGCTAGCAGCACATCTAGGGCAAGACGGTTTTGCAAAACCATAGCCCTTATCGAAACCATCTCCCCATCTACAAGTAATAAAATCTGTGCTGTGTTTATTGAGAGCTTATCCACTAATGTTGCCAGCTTTCTGATTTTCAAATCATTCAGAATCACACCCATACTCGGTATCATGGCCCCAAATATGTCTCCAATCACTTCTCCTGCACTCACACCACGTTTTCCTCTTTGAGGTCTTCTTCTTTCCAAGGGCCATAAATCATTCACATGAAAAATCTTTGGAAATACGACAGCCAAATAACAAGTGCCATACCAATTTTTGGGCAACTTCACATAGGCATTCTTTCCACACACAAAATACACATTGGGCACTTTTGTTATTTTGTCCAATAATGCTTTTCTAATTGATTCTTCGATCAAAAAGACATGCTCACAATCACTCTCACCCACAAATATCTTATCGTAATATGTGGTCGGGTGTCTAATGCACAACTTCCCCTTCTGCTGGAAATCTAATGCTATGGGTCCAAAACTCCCCTTTGCTTTATGATCTAATTCTTCTTTAGTCCATGGGGTAACCTTGTGCTTTGTATCTGGTCTAAATAGAGTCTGTCTATGCCGATCTTCTATCTGATCTATAAATTTCTTTTCAATGTCAGTTAACATGCAGGTCAAATTGTGTCTATGGGCATAGGACGTATCTAAAGTAATGGTAGGCACAAAATACTTTGACATTCGCTCTACTTCCTTATAATAATCATATGTATTCATGTATTTAAGAACTGGGACTTCTGAGAGCACCACATCATAATTAGAGAAATAGTACTCGAAGTGTGCCTTGCTGTAAAACATACTCAACAACACACTACATGTAATGCCATAAGTCACAGGCAAATGATGGTATTGAATGCCCTCTTCGACTGAGGCGGGTAATTGCATACACACATAGCAATCCTTCGCTTCCATGGTATCCACATACTCATACAATAATCGAGCATATGCATTCAAAGTGAAATCACCCTTTGACAAATCAACATGTAATCTACGACTGGTTTCCTTAATCATTTCTAGATCCCTTGCGGATGCATCCTCATCTATCTCATAGATTGGTGTAGTGAGTGTTTCCTGTACCCTATTCTGTTCGACATCCTGAAATCCAACTAGAGATGTAACGATCACCACAGTTATAACAATAAGCACCACTACAATGAGGGTGCCAATGATGCACTTCCGTTTGCGTGTTGATTTTTCGGACACCATGGTTTCTTCTGATCCGTTCCAAAGCACAAAAGGGAAAACACAGTCTCTTTCTATTTTCTTTGTGTAACAATATCTTTCTCACTTCTCTCCTCCCATGCAATTAATGTCAAAGTTCCTTCGATTGATACTAAACCTATTGAAGAGATGTAGTCAGCCCTACTCCTCACTCCATCATCTACTAGAAAGTCCCTAATTTTAAATATTCTTAAACTGGGGTCTAAGTTATCTTCTTTCTAAGGCCTAATGCTTTCTTTGGTTATAATTCAAGCTTCATCGTTAATGATATTCGATCCAAGTATTTCGAGAACAAATTGCAAAATCTCCGCACGAATGTCTCCTAATTCTTGCGCGGTGAGCTGTCGGCCACATGAAGGGAAGACAACTTGATTGAGGATCAGGAAACGCAATCCACTCAGCTTTGGAGGATTTGGAACTTGCAGAGTTAGCTTTCCAAACGTTTCTACGCCTGGGACCAACAACCGTATTTCAATCGAGAGGGTGTCCCCTTCGTAGCTCACCGTACCAGCTCCCAACCTCCCGGACTTCGCTGGGCTCTGCATCTGCAGCCAGGTACGTCCACTCAGGAGATGCGTATCTTCGAGACGCTATTCTTTCTCTTCTGGAGCGTCTCAGACCGTCCGGTCTTTCTTCAGCGTCACTTTGGTCTGATTCAGATGTTTCAGGAATCGGAGCGAGATCTTTCTCAGATGCAAGCCGTATATTCAGCCTTTCTTTTCTCGCTGGCCACTTTTCCGCTCTTGCATCTGCTCTCCTCTCTTCCTCTTGGTCTGATCCTACTGCAATAGACTGCTCACCCTGATTTGGTGCACAGTTCACTTCTGCAATATCCTCTATTTCAGGATCTGGGCTCAGTTCAGGAGCACTCAGCTCTCGTTCTTCGTGCTCACTTGGCTGTTCTGTTTCATCCGACACTCTTACAGCTGGGTCTGTGCCTTCGTCGTTGTCTGTGTTAGGTCCACTCACGCTTCTCGGACCCAAAGGACTCTCTTTCTCCGCAGGCGCTTGAACTCGGCGAGTGTGGGAAGCGTGGATCCAATTCGGCAATCCTCCACACTTCACAGCAGTGCTTGTGACCAATATCACCTGATATGGTCCTCGCCAGCGAGCATCAAGACACCTTTTCCTCACGTGCTTGCGAACTAGTACCCAGTCACCTGGATTAAGATCATGCAGTAGGTCTCTCGAGGTGGATGCAGTCGCAGCCTGGACGTGGTGGGATACAGAAGTAACCACACCAGCCAGTCCCTTACAATAATCCAACACTAAATCATCAGTGATGTTTATCAATGCTGTAGCTGGCACCATAGGCAAACGCATAGCTCTTCCGGTCAAAATTTTGTGGGGAGAAAGCCCTGTTCTCCTATCAGGAGTGCTACGCAGACTCATAAGCACCAGTGGCACCGCATCTGGCCATTTCAATGAAGTTGATGAACACACCTTTGCCACTCTTGACTTGATGGTGCCATTAACCTGCTCTACAAGACCTGAAGCCTCCGGCCTGTAGCTACAATGTAGTCTTTGATCAATGTTTAAAGCAGAGCACAACAACTTCATGATTTCACTGTGGAAGTGAGTTCCTCTATCTGTTTCCACTGATGTCGGAAATCCGTATCTCGGGATCAAATCTCTTAACAACAACTTGGCTACTGTGAGACTGTCACATCGTCTAGTTGGATATGCTTCCACCCAACGTGAAAAGATACATACCACCACCAAAACATATCTCAACCTATTGCACCTTGGCATCTCAATGAAATCTAATTGTATCCTATTGAAGGGACCTCCAGATCGTCCAATGTGACTCAATGCAACCACAGTTCTCTTTCCAACATTCATTTGTTGACAAGTAACACACCTGTGACATACCACTTCAGCCCACAAACGAAAGCGTGGATTAAACCACGTCTGCCTAAACACTCGCACCATAGCATCTCTTCCCAGATGGACTGCTCCGTGGATTTGCCTTGCCATTGGGCTTAGTAGACAATTGGGTAATACTGCTCTCTCATCTGTGGACACCCAAATGCCATCATCTCTTTTTGTGCAACCTGCTCTGACCCATGAAGCAGCTTCCTCTTCTGGGACTTCATCCTGCAACCGCTTCACCTCATCCCAAGTATCGGCTATAGCTAACATCATGCTTAGCTCGGTCTCTTCTGTGCTCTCGCCTATATATTCTCCATTGAAAAGACAAGCATGTTCAGCGCAAAATCGTGCTACTTCATCTGCATAATTGTTGCCCTTAGTAACAAAATCTTCTCCCTTTCCATGAGCTGCACATTTAACGACTGCTATCTCTTTAGGTTTCTGCAAAGCTTCCAATAGTTGGCGCACATACTCGCCATTACGTATAGGTGACCCTGAGGACGTTAGAAACCCCCTCTGTGACCATAACTGCCCAAAGTCATGAACTACACCAAATCCGTATTGACTGTCTGTATACACAGTCACTCGAATATCAGCTGCAATGAAACAGGCACGTGTCAAAGCGACAATTTCGGCCACCTGAGCAGAGAATACTTTATTTAAACAGGCAGCTTCCACTACTCCCATGATGGTGCACACAGCAAACGCTGCTCTCAAATACCCTTCATTGTCTCTTAAGCATGAACCATCAACAAAGAGGATCAAATCAGATTGGGGCAAAGGTTCATCGACAATGTCAGGTCTGGGCTTAGTAGATAGGTCAGTAACATCTAGGCAGTCATGCTCTTCACAATCCTCATCTCCTTCCTCTGCCGGAACAGGTAACAATGTAGCAGGGTTCAGAGTGGTGCAACGTCTCAGGGTAACATTATCAGCGGCCAATATAACCTGCTCATACTTGGTAAGTCTATTGTTGGTCAGATACTGTGTTTTCGTCCGACTCATCAATAATTCTACTGAGTGAGGTACATAAACAATGAGCGGGTAACCCATCACTATGCTTTCACATCTTTCAATGCTGACACCGGTTGCAGCAACGGATTTTAGACATCCGGGCAACGCAGAAGCTACAGGATCTAATGTAGCTGAGAAGTAAGCAACTGGTCTACGGGCACCCCCATGTGTCTGCACTAGGACTGCTAACGCACATCCCTCCTTTTCACAGCAAAAGAGCGAAAACGGCATTATAATCCGGCATTCCGAGAGCTGGAGCTCGACAGATACTTTCCTTCAGCTCACGGAAGGCTTTCAAGCACTCGTCATCCCATGGTACCGGATCACTAACATCCTTTCGAGTCAGTTTCAACAGAGGCTTTGCTTGCAAGGAAAAATTTGGGATCCACTGTCGACAATAGCCGACCATTCCCAAAAACATGCGGACTTCTTTTTGTGTTTTCGGAGTTCCCATTTGCAGAATCGCCTCTATGCGATCTGGTGACACCCTTCGTTTTCCTTTCTCAATCCGGTGACCTAGGTACTGAACTTCAGACAAACAATACTGCAATTTGTTTGGAGACACTTTGTGTCCATTCTCTGCCAAATGATTCAGCAACGCCACAGTGTCAATCCTGCAAGCATCCTCAGTCTCTGAGGCGACCAAAAGGTCGTCTATATATTGCACTAAGACTGAGTTGTGGGCCATCACCAGTCCTTCAAGGTTCTTTTTCAAACATTGACTAAAAATGGAGGGGCTTTCTGTATACCCCTGAGGAATTCTTTTCCATGTTAATACACGATCGTCCATCCTAAACGCAAATAAAAACTGGCTTTCTTCATGCAATGGTATGGAGAAAAATGCATGACACAAATCTATCACTGTAAACCATTCTGCTTTGCATGGTATCTGGAATAAAATAACAGCTGGATTCGGTACCACAGGACAACATGGGATCACAATTTCATTAACCCGACGCAGATCTTGCACTATTCTGTACTTGCCGCTTGGCTTCTGCAGTCCCATGATAGGTGAGTTGCAGGGACTTCTTCTTATCTCCTTGAGAATACCTTGGGCAATCATAGTCTCAATCACAGGTCTCATTCCGGCTACAGTTTCTGGAGTCAATTTATATTGTGGCGTTCGTGGGAAGTCAGCATCGGGTTTAACCTGTATCTTAACTGGCTCAACCCCTCTCATTAGACCTACATCCTCGCCCGTAAAATCCCACACTTTCGGATCAACTGAGTCTCTCAAGTCATGTGGCAATTCTGCTATTGTAAGCATCACAAACATTTCTGCGCACAGACTCATGTTAGCCATTTTAAAATCAGCATCGTCATCACATGTTTGCAATTCTACACCCCTCGGAGTGCACGATATAGTACAATTGAGCTTGCACAGAAGGTCTCGTCCCAAAAGACAGACCGAACTTGAGTTGCACACTACAAATTGGTGTTTGTCTCGAAATGGTCCTATTCTCACGGGTAATTCGTTTGTCAATGGATTAGTCATTTTCTGATTACTAACCCGCACTACTTGAATCGATCGTCCCGAAAGAGTTAAATTTGGGACTTCTTCAGTTCTCACCGTGGAGCGAGCAGCTCCAGTGTCCAATAAGAAGGTCACAGGATATCCATTCACATCTGCATCCACAAACGGCCCACTCTGATCTACTTCTAGGATTGCATCTAAGGTGCATTCCTCTTGCACCCCCCTCTGACACTCTTGTAAATCTTGATTTTGATCAAATCTATCTCGTATTTCAAAGTAAGGCATCTGATGGTATAACTGATTATGCATGGGTATCCTAGGAGGTTGAGGTACTTGCACTTGCTGCTCATATCCTCCTCCATACATAGACCTGGGTTTTGTCACAGTATTGACAGGCTCAGACATCTGTCCCTCTCCTTCCATCTGTATCTGATTTGCTGGATTTAATCTACACTCGCGCTTCCAATGCCCGATTTTGTGACAATAGTGACAGGCAGTGACCTTTTTCTGTTGGGCCACCCAGTCACTGGCACCTGGATCCATTCCTCTTCCTCTACCCTGACCAGGTTGGGTCACCATCTGTTGTCCCATTCCTCTTCCACCTCCTCTACCTCTACCTTGACCTCCTCCAAACCCCTGCATCGTATCAGCGTTTCTCAACTGCACCAACATCAACTTGTCCTTCAATTTCTTATGTGTCGATTCCACTTGATCACTGCAATATTTAGCATATCGCAGAATCTCATCCACCGATTTATTCTGCCAACATATCAAGTGCTGCTGTATCATCAAACTAATATCCGATTTCAGTCCCAACACAAACTTCGAGACAAACTGTCCCATATCTTTCTGTTCAATTGTATCCAATCCACTATGCTGCTTAAAAGCTACCAATAGTCTTTCGTAATAATCATGTACTGATTCCTTAGAGTCTTGAGTGGTGCGATCAATTTTCAACCAATCAACAATCTGAGGAGCTACCTTCGACTGCAACCATGTAATCACTTGCTCATATTTTCTCATTACATCAGGTGAAGGACCATGAGTCACTGAATCTCTAGGTGGCTCTGCAGTAGGCCACTCAATGGCAATCTTACATGCCGCCCACAATTCCGCCGGCACTACTATATCAAACAAGGTGTTTAAATCAATCCACAATACTTTCGTAATCTTTACAAACCGATCTATTTGCTTGTACCACTCAGCAGGTTTTTCCCTCAGCCGAGGAAAATCATTCGTAAATGCCGCTAAATCACCCCTGCTCCATGGCACGTGTACATATCCTCCATTCTGTACCTCCCTGAGGGGGAAATTGCCTGCAGCTCCTGTTCCTCCACCCAGAGGCGGAGTATTCCCTATTCCAGTCTTGAAGCTTTTCTTTTTGGCCCATCTTTCGTTCCATCTGTCTAATTCTTTCCAGGTCCGCATCCCTATCACTAGTTCTCTAATTTGTGCTTTTAATACACTCGTTCGCTTCTCTTCCAAATCCTTGTCTGTGTAATTTAATCTACAAGAACCCTGTGTCAGATTGGTCTTTGACAAATCTACCTCATATCTTTGTGCCAAAAGCAACAAGGCATCATAAGCTCGTTTAGCCTTTCTCGTCATGTCCTTTGCTACGAACAATAGTTCGCTCGAATCATACGTATCAATTTTAATCAGGGGCAGATTACCTTCAATCACCTCGTCTAGTTCTGCCTTTAAACGTACCACATCCAGCAGTGGCGCTTTTATTGCACTTTTTAACACTTTCTGAATTTCCTCGTTTCTTGTATCTTCCCTGTCACAGCTTTGAGTTCTCCTAGGAACTGCACCCTCTTCTATCTTTGAAGCTGGGTGTCTATCTCTTTCTAAGCTTCGACTTCTCCAATGGTCACCTGCACAAATAACCTGTGGCCCAAACAGTACTCTAGGCGCTTCTTGTCTCTTGCTTGTCTCTTCCCTTGGCATCATTGACTCCCTCACTGGTTGAACCCACATTCGAAGGTCAGACCTAGAATTCGCTAGAGCTCCTGTCCGTCTTTTTTCTGACCCACTATCCATTCTTGATGGATCAGCAGTAGCTGGCAGTGGAGTACTAGATTCCACAGGTATCCGACTTAACCCAGTCCCACTCATTGCCAGGCTCCCTCCAGATATGGTCTCTTCCCCTTCACTTATGTGCTGTTGACTGTCATCGGTTCTTTCTCTAGGAGTATATATCGGAACCACCGGCCCTATTGTGACTGGTACTGACAAGGCATCTGGCAACTGCATGTTTTCTGCAGGTTGTACTGGCTCACAGTTTGGATACCTCATTCCTCCAGACCCTCCCAAAATACGTACCATTGTAATCTTGCCTCTTACTCCTGCCGATTGTTCCTCTGAACCCAGTTGTCCCACACTTAAAAGCTCTTCTGATGGGTGCGACCTCTCTGTCTCTGATTTAGAGTCGCACGGTGGAGGACGTTCTGCTAGCAATCTATCGAGAAAGCTGTCATCCGTATCACTGTCCTCCTCTGTCGTCTTTTTCTCTTCTGCCCCTTCCCTTAACGTACAAAATGGGTATAAGCTTTCTCCCTCTATGGTGTCTACTCTCCATCTTTTCAATTGGGCATCCCATCTAGCATCATGATAGGCCTTCATTGCTTTCCTCATTCTTCCTTGTGAAGCCTCTCTCCTTTTTACTAGGGCAGCTCTCATCCATGCATCTAATGCCTCAAATTGTGTGGGTCTAGGGGGAGGTTTCAATGCATTCATCACCCCCCTCAGCTGGGTCAATACCTCCATACGGAAAGACCCATAACGAGGGAAAGCCAATTCACCCTCTTTCTCTGTAATTTTATGCCAATTCTGAAGCCACACTATAGTATGAAGTCCTACATTCGTTGCCATGTAATGTGCCGGTGTATCTTCTGGCGGAGCTTCTTCTCCTACCCGAGTCACTACCCCTGTGTCGCCTCTACACAAATCTCGCAATACCCTAAAGCATCTCATTGTGAAATCAAGCAATTGCAAGCCCAAATTACGCTGTTCCCCTGCAAACGAACTTCCACCAATCCCAGCGCGGCGTTACACCAACCAACCTATCACAGCGCGGCGCACCCTGATGTCACTTCTCACTCCTTGCAGCGGCTCACCCGCCTTTACAATTTCACCGCAAACTCATATACACACATTCGTACTACAAGTAACTGTATAACCAAAAGTTATTAAACCAAGTAACTGTTCCTACACAATTACAATAACTTACAGTCACATAACACAAGTAATTGTCTGTCACTAAAGATCGATAGAACACTCTCACAAGAACATTCAGCCTTTGTGACCCCCGACCTGCGTTGGTCACTGAATCGCCATAGTCCACCCCCGGTACCTGAGGCTTTCTACCGCGACCTATTCCTCTTTCGCACAAAGGTCCCTAACACAAGTGGGTCATCGATAGCGCTTCACGACACCCACAATTCTGATCAGACAATTACAAATACAAAACTATCCCGGGATCTTGGACTTCTCTTGAGTCCGCTAACCAAACTTCCTGATTCGCACGTGTCCGAACCAGTAACCCAAAAACCCACATTCACTCAACATACATCCCAACTCCGCAAGACATCACCCAGTTACTCATCACCGAAATCTAACACCACAAGTCCTTTCATACTCACGCCACCATTGTTTCCGCCGCACTATCGACATCCGCCGGTCTCCGCCGTCTTCCGCTCCACTTCAGGGCTCTTCAACCTTCAACCCTACTCCTGATGACTCCCCTCACCTTAGAGGTAAACCACTTTAAAGGTAAACCATCCTCTGCTACCATTTGATTACGCTAAATTGCATACCTACTATTCCCTACTAAATATAGCGTAAGCGATCGATCTTTTATTTACCTAAAGTGGTTGAGGGGAGGAAACAACTCAGACAGATATTAGCAAAGTCGTCATGCCTGAAAAGATCACCGACTCCAAAGTGCAGTTTAAATATTTATTATAAGGCCAAAAACAATTGGATGTAAATACATCTCAATAGCAAAGTATAGCGGTACAGAAAAATTAATACAGAGCCGATTTTACGAATATAAGTAACGTGGCCCAAAAGACAGATGATTATAAATTCCAGAATCACAACACAAAATAAATGCAATATTCAGTTCTCGACTCATTGAAAGAAATCAAAATCTTTCCCTATACTGCTCTATATGAGGGCCCTTCCTGTCTCTCTTCTATCATTCCCCAAAGGTGTCAGCTCGTGTTGACTTCCTAAGAAGTACTCACCTCAAATGGGTCGTTTTAGCTTATGGCTTTGGAGCTTGCTCTAAGATGCTCCTTCTCCTCCGAAAGCTAGCAGAAGTCTGGACTCGCTGTCCCCGCGCATCATACAAAAGATGGGGTTCAACCCACATTGCATAATTTTTCTTAAAACTTTCCATCGCACCTCTAGGCAGTAGCTTTTTCTTTCATGAAATAAATGTAATTAATGATATCTCCTTCCAGTGGCCTTGGCTTTCAGACAGACCAGATACGCAAGGCATCCTCCCTTCTCGCTTCCCAGCCATCTTCAAAGACATTCCGGGTTTCTCCTTAACTCTGAAAATAACGATGTGTATTCTTGCACCTGCAGCAGGATGAGAACATTCTAACTTCGAACACAACAATCATTTAATTATTTATTTCTCGAGAGCAAGGAGAATTGAAACACTAACTTTGGGCCTATATTTCAGGCAACTTAAACTAATCATAATTTCGATATATAGGAGTAATATCGTCCTGCACATTATGCATGAAGGAATCATAATACATACAAAGTTCTACTTAATTGCGTTCACTAATTTCAACATCAAATAATGCAAATAAATGTTTCTTAATAGTCATAAAACACTGCAAACAATACGAATACATGAGAGTGCGTTTGAACCATAAATATAGTGCACTCATACAAAATAGAGTGCTATCAGCGCTCTATCACAATCAAAGAGCAGTTTACATACCTCTTTGGTTGGACGGAATTGAAAGTTCATATAGCTCTGCATTTAGGAGCCTCTTAGGGTATTAGGAATATTAAGGTGATGGTATAAAAAAAAAGTTAATTGGTTCTCTCAATTTACTAGAAATTAGTTATAATCTATGGAGTTGAAAGAACCAATCCTGAGTGATACTATAGCTTTGCACCTAGCGCTGCCAACTTTCTCAGAAACAAATTACAGACATTTGTTTGCATTTTGCTATGCACACAGGGCGACGAACTGATGGTAAAAGAGAATTTGTGTAAAATCTTCAGTATTCCTCAGTATCATGGCAATTATACATCTGTTTGTTTTATAATAATCATCTAGAAGTAATTTAGACATCTCTCAAAATATTTTTAAAGGTATTTCTTTGTGTTTCTGTTTTACCTTTATATTTGAAAAGTGAATACTTCCATATTTCACTGCTTTTTAAAACTTTTTTTACTGGCCTTGACCAAACAACACAGGCCAGTAAAATACGGGCCTGGTGGCACCCTAGTGATCCAATTTTATACCGGATAGGTCTATGGACAAACCGAATCCATTATTCGGGGAAAGGCTTTACTGACAGTATCACGGATGGTTATAATGGGGTCCTTTCACAGCATTGGCCCCTGCTCAACTGAATAGACTGAATCTGGAAACTGTTTTGAACGTGCCAATATTTAAAACTATTTGTTCACAGTCCTGAAATAGTTGTCAATAATTCCTAAAAGTCTACATTAAAGAAGAGGTTGTTAAAAGATTTGCCATGTCTAATAGGTACCCTTGATAAATTATTCTCCAAAGAAGCATCAATCTATTCAATCTTACATATGTACCCGGCTTCACTGCAGCTCAATATTAGTGGCAAGAAGGGGATCCATGATGTAATAGAGAGACAGCATTTTATATCAAACTGTAACTTCGACCAGAGGGGTAAGTCAATCAGGGATCGAGGGTCCAGTTGCTGATCCACTAAGCCTGAAATCCACCCAAAGTTTAGCAGTGGGAGTTGGGGCACCTTCCCGATGCCAGAGAGATAGGTAGATTTGTTATTCATGGGACAGCAAATAATCAGAATCACTAGAATTATGAGATTCTGGAGCTGCTGCGCTTTCCGCATAACTATGGTTTTGTCATATTTGCCACATTATCCACCACCCACTGCATAATTTGCAGATTTTAAAAAGCAGTTTCTAGCACAAACGGATCAAAGGTTATTAAAAATGTGACAAGTGTTGCCGCGCAGTGGAAAGCCCTTTGCAAACTCTGACTGGTCACCTTCCAGTTTCCGGTTACTGCATTTGGGTGTATACTGGTACTAATGAGGTGAACCCTTTGACCACATACTGATTATATGTGTAAAAATGACAAAATAATTAAATAATAGGACACCTCATTACGCCACATAATTTGACTTTTCTTGCCGCACAATTTAGTCAAACTGCCACATAATTCTAGTTGCCCTGCTCGTAAACCACCACATGATATAACAACAGCGTGGGTGTAGGGTTAAAGTTCTCTAGTTTAGCAGCCATGTGACATCCTTCTCCTTTTTCATTCTGATCAAACAGGTATGTTTTTCTGTGCAGGAGACTCTTGTTATGAATCCCCTAACAAGCGCCCTATAGGTTTTTGCCCGTTATTCACCAATAGAATGCTAGCTTGCTTTGGGTGAGAGTATAACACCGAAAGTTGTACTTCTTTTGGTACGAGTTACTCCCATCCCCTTGACCATGGTCATGAAATGGATGGCAGACGGTGGCATCAGATTAATAGTGCGAGTGATAGGCCCTATTTCAGGCACCCTAGTGGGGAGACTGCACATCGGGTTTCCATGTGTAATCCTGTGTACTCTTTCATGACTGCACCCCTGAAGCCGCCCAGGTTGCCTCTGGTGTATGTGACAGTAGTGCTTGAATGCATAAGAGGGGTAGCACTGAGCCAGGCACCTCCTGAATATATGTAACTCCTTAACTTTGTAGAGTGCTCCTTAGGGTTCAGTGGTAGATAAAGCTGCTGTCTCACCTTTCCTTGTCTACCACCTTACTCTGCTCTTTCCTTTCGCCCTCTCCCTGCAGAAACCATTGTAGAGCTAAGTGTATGTCTCCGATTAAAAAACAATCACATGCACTTGAAAGGAGCAGAAAGGACCCTTTGTGCTCATCTTCCTTGAATCAAGCCAGTTCCAGGAGGCCAGCCTCCGGTCTGAAAAAAAGCAACGTCGGAACAAAACTGTGGCCAGGGGCATGGCCAAAGCGGCACATCTATAAACAAAGATATAGGATATGTGCCCTCCCACCCTATTCCTATCACTGCTTTGCCTAGCAACAGTGCCCGATTAGAACGAGGTTGTTTGGCTCCAATACACGATCTGAGTGAAGGTTCACCGTTGGCTGGCTACCATGAAACTGCATGGCTCTTGAAACAAATGCAATTTTAAATAATTGGCTTCCTCCAGTTTGGATCCCACTATAAATTTGAGTAGTCAGTTGGTTAGATTGGAACTGCCTATATTTCGGGATATAAGCTTGCCCCTTTAGCCTCATTCAGAGTTCACATTTTCCTAGCAAGCACTATGTGCACCTGTACAGAGAAAGGCTAAGCAAAGTTGCCTTCCCATACATTTCCCTTTCACCGGGAACTGGACCTTCTGCTTCCCCAACTCATGCACTGAGCAAGAGAGAGGCAGCTGTCCAGCACAGGCAGTGCTCATGCAGTGCAAACCATATGTACGATCTGCTGAAGAGCTGAGTGCAATTCATGCACCCATGAACTAAAGAAGATAATATACCCTTCAAAAATTATAGAAATTATTATAATATTACGCTTGCAATTACTGAATTTTTGCCAAAAAACATGTGCTGGGGCCACTAAAGTACATAGTTAGTTACTCAGTCACTGCCATCAACTACGCACATCTGTCAACGATGCAATAAATCTTCCTGAAGCTACTACTTGGGGCCTGATTACAACTCGTGCAGGTAGACTACCAGCCTGCAGAGGTGGCAGTCGGGAGAATGCCGTGAAGTTAGAGGCATCCTGACCGCCGCATTACAATGTTGCCACGGGCCTAGCAGTGTTGCGGCGGTGCCATGGTGGCAGCATGCTTTGGCTCATAGAGTGAGCCTGAAGCACATGTCGCGCAGTGCAGCGCCACTTGAACGTCTGGCGCACTGTTGTCATTCACCATGTTGTTCATGGTTCACAGTGTGCACACGACAGTACAGGCATAGAGGGCACAACATGTGCCCCCAGCAACAATACCCAATGGACTGAATCGCCTGGGGCCCTTTTGTGGCCCCTTCCCTTCCTTTCCGCCGACCTTTTCATGGTGGGGTTTGCCTCCATGGACTGCCACTATCCCAACCGCAGGACCCAAGATCCTGTTGGTGGTGAGAGTCTTGCGGCGGTCTTGTGGCGGTCTGACCGCACACCTCATAATCTGGCGGTCGTATTGCCGAGGAGGCAGCGGTCGGAACTACCAACGACGGTATGGCAGTTCCAAGACCGCCGTATTCGTAATCAGGCCCTAAGCATTTGAACTTAACAAGAATAAGGTATTTTTGTCTATGAAAAAAGAGCAACGTTGCTTGGGAATTATATTTATTGTCATGATACAAGTGCTAACTGAAATACTACACATCCTCCAAGATTAAGGTTTGACTGTAAACCTGCCAATGCCTTGAAAGTCAAAGTTGAAATAGGAGGTCCTTGGCAATTCAGCAAGCACACAGAAGTACCGGTGTGCTCTGGTTCAAAGGACAATGGTAACCTTACTACCACATATTACCTAGAAGCAATACTTAAATAATGGAGGTAGGGACTGACTACAAAAGTGTATGTTACTACAAAAGTGTAAGTTACTACAAAAGTGCAGATTGTGAATAGCATATTGTAGTAGATTTTGCAGTAAAACTGTAATACTACTAGAGAGTGCAGTTTGTGAATCAGGCCCTATGCCTTGACAATGAGAGGTGGTTGCAACTTAAGATCTCCAAGTTGATTCTATATGGGAGTTCATGTCCATGACCAGTGTTTAAGTTTTAACTTTGAATTCTCAACAATTTGCTCCAGGCTCGGTATGATCCTATTTTTCTGACCAATATTTTAAAATTGGTTAATCAGATTTTTGTTTTGTGAGTGCATCCATTATTGTGCTTGCAGGAATGTTGAAAGGACATTCAACTTTTCTCTCAGGTTTCCCAAGAGGTCCAGGTAGAAAGGAAGGCAATCTGTTCAATCGTGAAAGTTATCTCTCAGGCTATTAGGAGGCTGAAGGTCTGCTACACATTAATGCTAAACAGTACCTTGGAGAACAGGGATACATAAGGTACTCTAGAAGTGAATTTGTCGTGTTAGGCTATCAGGCTATAGGGCAATCAGGCAGTGCCCGATGAGCTGGTCTGAAAGGTGTGTGCCGGTCGTTTGTTTTAGCAGTTTGTGGGCCTGTTTTATGTCCAGGTATGCCACTTTTAACTGTTGATTTTCCTGATATTACCTCAAAGATTGCCTGCAGTAAACACAAGTGCATGCAGTCTCTTAAATCTTGCAAAAAATACCCATAAAGCATGTGTTTACATGCTCAAAATTGGCCTAATTTGCAAATGTGGGGCACTTTTTTTTATTTTGGTGCCTGAGACTATTTTTTTTGTCCCAGTAAGACCTTGGCCACCTTGTGCTACTTCAAATTATAATCAGTGAAGAAAAATGTAAACCATTTCCCGAGTATCAAGGGACTATTTTAACCTTATAGCATGCCATAGCCCGCCATAGCGGGCTATACCGGCCATTAAAGGCCCGCTCCAGCATTAAAGGCCCAAGTTGAAGCTAAGGGCCCTTAACAAAGGAGTGGGCTTTTAATGGACAGTATAGCCCAGCTAAGGCGGGCTATATGGCTATTAGAACATTCCACCCCATTTGGGCAGAATGTTCCAATTAGTAAAACAAAGGCCTCACGGAGTCCAAGTGGGGGTTAAATCCCTTCGGGCTCTGTGAGGCCTTTGTTCACAGCTGTTGCTGTGAAAGGCAAACATTGGAATGTTGGAGCTCCGGGTTTTTACCAGCCATTAGAAGCCCGGAGCTACTCTATTGTCGTCAAGTGAGCGCTCAAAGTTCCAATGTTCTAATATAGCCTTATAGCCAGCCATAGCGGGCTATACCGGCCATTAAAGGCTTGCTCCAGCATTAAAGTAAGGCAGGCCTTTAATGGGCGGTATAGCCCACTACAGCGGGCTATAAGGCTATTAGAACATTCCACCACTAGAGGCAAGAATATTCTAACAAATAAAACAAAGGCCTCAGTGAGCGTGAGAGGATTTAAATCCCCTCGAGCTCCATGAGGCCTCTGTTCACAGCAACAGCTGTGAACGAAAAACATTGGAATGTTGGGGGCTCCAGGCTTTTACCAGCCATTAGAAGCCCGGAGCACTCCATTGTCTTCAATGGAGCTCCCAACATTCCAATGTTCTAATGTCATTTAGCAAATCAAGTGGAAGCATGTGGTCCAGTATCCTGAAAACCTCAGATGTATCACAAGTGGGGTAGGCCTTTCATTTTTTATAACCTACAGAAGTTAAGTAGAATCACTATTAATGCAACTTCCATGCAACGTTGGACGGGAGAGGGGCACAGCCAGACAGCAACAGATTAAAGCTATCCCAAAGTTCTACTAATGTCTGATGTTCAATGACTGAGATCTTGATCTTTGAGATAGAGGTGAGTTTAGTCACTGGTCTGACATATGTTTTTATGATGGCAGGAATATCTTATTTCAAGATTAATTGCATATACATATTATGTACACCTTTGAAGATGCTGTGTTTTAAAAGGTTCAAAGCATACAACAAGTCTATGATCAAGAGTTTCCTAAACGTGTACCAAAGACATGTAATCAGAATACATACAGAGAATCCAGAAATAGAAAACAAGCATGGTATTCGAAGACTGGACACTTTTTAAAGACATACAGGTAGTACAACCTTACCTAAGGCAAGCATGGCTTGGTGAATCTCCTTCATCACTGTGTTGTAAAGTTCCTTCTGCCATTCGTGTAACAGATTCCACTCCTCTTCCGAGAAACTGTCAGCCACGTCATGAAATGTAACTGGCGCCTGGAACAGAAAGTCTTGGATAATAGGACGTCTCGCAAGATATTATTTGTAAGAACACCAAGCAAAATATAGCAATAGGTCTAAGTGGGAAATTTAAGCGAGGTAAAGCAAAGCAACAAGACTGCCAAAATGTGTAAATTTGGTGACTGAGAGGAAACCGAGAATCCGCAATAAAGTGAATGACATAAAAGTTGGGTCTTTCAGACTTCTAATTACAATGCAACTAAACATAAGTGCTAAGTTTAACCAAGTGTAAATCAAGAAACTCTGTAGGCAGTGATCCCACAATGTAACATGCGAGAAATGCTGCCTGTAATGTATTATGGTTCAGCAGTATGGTACTAGTAGTTCTGTTTTTGTGCTTTTAATTTCTGATCTACAAGTATTTATTTTTACTTATTCATTAATCATGTATGGTTTCACAGAACAATACATTAATAAAATGCAATAAATAATAAGAGTGTAAGGTTCAAGGGCTATTCTTCCACTATTTTCTATTTTTGCACGATTCAGAGCCCAGATTGAGGCCTTATTTCAGGCCCAGATCTAAAACATTGAGGTCCCTAGACGAGGACGACCGTCCAGCCCCCCGATCGGCAAACGGAATCCTCCAACTCAAGCTAACGTGGAGCTAGGTGGCCTCCCCATCCCTTCAAAATGATGGTGGTCACCAGGAGAGATGGCCAAACTCCCGGGCGGGAGTACTGAAGAACTGTACGTGCTCCACTGCGGAGAACACGATCTGTACCAGAGGCGGCCGTGACACACACATAACGCAGTAAGCTGCCGGAACAAGCTGAAGACAGCGGAGGGGTTCAGAAGCTGGTCAGTGAGGCAGCCTCTGCACTTCCCGGCTACACAACCTTCCACGAAATGCACACTTCCGGCCCTGAGCGTGAAATGCTAGTGTGCTGCGAACCACCTGGATCCCACAACGAAGCCTACGACCAGGCTGCTCCTACCGTGGTGTGCCTCCCCTCGCCCGGGAGACCTGTACACCGCTGAACCTGCAGGCCTGAGATGCGGTGAGTGGGGCACACACATGTCCTCGGCTGACTGTGGTCATAGCCTACATGGTGTGGGGGCCCAGGTAAACAATCCCCACGTATGCACCGGGTGCTTTGGACATCCCTTTCCCCACACCCAGAGAACTTCAAGAGCCCATCGCCTCACAGTGGACTTCACACCCAGACGACACTCCTTCACGCGGCAACCACCCCCAGATGCAACTGAGGACCAGCTGCTCGGGCTGCCCACATAACACCAGGTGCTGTAAGCCGGCCGGTCTGCTGCCTACACTGGGGCTGTGGCAGACCTACCATGGGGAGGGATCATCCCCAGCCTCCGAGGCCCAACCGAAAATGGAAAGGTTCACCACCTCTCCCGGGGATTCCGCCAAGTCCACCCCTGAGCCCCGACAGGCCTGTGTACCATGGAGGGCTCCAACACTGACTCCATCCTGCAAGCCACACAAGCCTGTTCGTCGGCCCCCAATTCCAGGGACGCGGATACTGAAGGGTAGGTGCAGACGCAAGGTCCGCACACCAAAACCCGAGGCACGCACGAACGCGGTACTTCCGCATTACCTGAAGCGGTACAAACCAAGCCATTTTTAGGTTGGACCCTGAACCACATAGACAGTAGTTTGCACTTTAGGGGCACCATTATTTTGTGTGGGAGTTCATTATATATGTTGATGTCCTGATGAAGCGCCACGGATCCTTCAGACTAATGTATAGGCGTGAAACATGTCGACAACTCACTGAGTGAGAGACCAAGTGAGGCCTCCACCACATGATTATAGGGTATCTTCCCCACATAGTCGTCACACACTGACTACCAGGGTTCCTTTTAGACCTTCAAGGTAGCATTAGCCTTTTATAGGTTTTTATTTCTGACAGGGTGATCGACTTATTAAAGGATAGTTTGGGAACACCCCTATCAGTTTTAACCCACAAACACATTACACTACTCCACCACACTAGTCACCTCACTTGCAAGCATCATACGGCATCTCTAAAAAAGATCTCCGCCAAAGTGACCCTTCAGGGGACCCGTAGGGCATTGCAGCGCCGGCCCGACGAGGAGCAACGCCCGATGATGAAGCATGACATCCCTTTCGGGATGTGTGAGGGCAACACGAGACAGTCCTGTTGACTCTTCTCATGATATAGGTCCAATAATACCTGTTAGACACACCTTTTTCTTTTTCTCAGGAACAGAAGTCCCCCCTTTTTTGATTCGTCGGCCCTTGAGACCATAATTGGAGAAGTCGGAGTCAACATATCTCGTTTGTTCCACGGCCTAAGCAATGTGGCAGACAGTGTGTCTGAGACTAAGGGCAGCATTTCCGAACTAGAGGATACAATGGCTGAACTTAAATCCACAGTGGAACACCTCACTGTACCGTCAACATTTCTGGAGGACCGCCCCGAAGATGCTCAAAACCGTGCACGTAGGAACAATCACCACAATGTCGGGTTCCAAGAGGGGTCAGAGGGTACATTACCTGTGCAATTCCTAGAAGACTAGATAAAATCTTGGCTCCACACAGATCAACTATCCACCTGCTTTGGGATGGAGAGGGCCCTCTGTTTCCTGATGTAACGACCCCCTCCTGTAGCCCCCCCTCGACCCTTATAGCCAAAGTCCTTAACTAGAAAGACAGAGATGCCATCCTCAAGGGTGTGAGAGCGAAAGCCCATCTCTTCTTCCAGTCTACCTGGATCTTCATCTTTCCAAACGACACTTGGCTAGTCCAGAAACAACGGAAGGTCTTCAACGCAGAGCTATGAGCCTACCCCACATGTTGATATTCCCCACCAAGTTAAAATAAGTATATGAATATCGTACCCTGTTCTTTGGTTAACTGGAGGCGGCGTGGGACTGAGCCGCAGAACATAGGGAACTTATAAGACATACGCATACATCATTGCACACCTCGGATGCCCACAGCCCTGAAGCCTCATGAGCAAGTATTTACTGTCAAGAACACACATGGATGACAGAGATCAAGGCGTATGGGGGGGTTTGACTGCTAGGTTGCCGACATACTCAGAGGCCCAAGGAGAAATATGTAAGGCAACAAGGATTAACCAGTTGGAGATGAACTCCACCCTCTCCCAAGACTCCTACTGAATGGATACTCAACCCAGTGTAGCGGAGAAAAGGGGCGGCATAGGAAAACTTCCCTAACAGAATGGGCTGCTGCTCTGGGACTAAGCAATGTGTGGCGGATGTAGCATCCCCGTGAATCGGGCTATACACATGTCTCAGCATGTCCAGACTAGATTACTTATTTATGCCAGCCATAGACAGGCTAGGCACAACAGGGGTGCACATCCTCCCATGGGGATCTCTGATCAAGCCCATCACATTGCGAATGAGACCAGCCACAGATGGTACCAGACCCATATGGAGGCTCAGTAACTGGTACCTGGTGAACCCTTAATGCTTCCAACATCTATTTCAAGAGCTAAATTCATAGTTTGAACTAAGCAAAGTCTCCCTAAGCTCTGCAGCTACTTTATGGGCATCCAGCAAAGCAGTCATACGCGGTAGGGCAAAAGCCTACATTCATGGGCAACACAAGACTTGGCTCCAAAAGATTTTCAACCTGGAAGCCGGCTTGGTACGCCTGGAACAGGCATACCGAGTGTGACAGTACGAACACACGAAATGCCAACTTGCAGCAGTTAAGGCCTCACTACGCCAACTCTGCCTTGAAGAATCCAAGAAGTGCTGGATAGCCGCACAGGCCTGCATTTACGAATGGGGCAATACAACTGGTAAGCGACTTCACAGGCTGGTGACTCAGGACCCAGTCAGTAAACTGATCCCTGAAATCAGAGAGCCCACCGGGATCATACGCCACACCTGTATCAAAATAGCAGCCACATTTGCTTCCTATTATAGTGCTCTATACGCATCGTGTAACCATGGTCAGCGGGAGGATATCCAGCCCCTCAAAGCCAACATACCCCTACTGCCCAATACAGACAGGGAATCATTTAATCAACCTGGAAGAGATTGATCCGGCTGTCGCTGACATGCAACCAGGGAAGACCCCAGGCCCGGATGGATTTCCGGCTGAATATTACTCTAAGTTGAAGTCCTTATCGCTCCTCAGCTCCGAAACCTATACCGTGAAGCTATTGATGAGGGTGGCATCCGCTCAGACCTCGACATCACCACTATAGTGGTCCTTCATAAAGCCGGGAAGCCTCCAGAACACTGTCTCATACCGCCTAATCTTTCTGATCAGCTTTGAGCTGAAAACATATGCCAAGGTCTTGCCCAATAGGCTTCTACCTAGTGATTACCAAGTCTATTAATGTTGACCAATTCAGCTTCATGCCACTATTCAGTACTCATCACTGCATTAGCAGAGGCCATGCCGCTCTTGCCCATCACCCGACACTTTCCGACCCCTCTGCACTTCTACTTCTCGACTTCGAGAAAGCCGTTGATTCCCTAGACTGGGTGTTCTTGCTCCAAGTCCTCCACCGACTGGGATTTGAACCCCGCTTTATTTCCTTCTTTAAAGTGCTCTATGCCCAATCCCACACTCAAGTAGGGGTCAACTAAGCCCTCTTGCCAATATTCCCAATCTGCCTAGGAACCAGACAGGGCTGCCCCCTCCCCCTTCTTTAGTTAATCCGAGCGACTGACCACTGACGACATGGATCAGGTGTAATGCATAGCTCTGGGTATTCCACTGCAGACGGGCTTCGAGGACCACATTGCACTATATGCCGACGGCATCCTCATCTTCCTGGGACGCCCACATGCCTCAACACCAAGCCTTCTTTAAATATTGCATTTGTATGGAGAAGCATCAGGACTCAAAGTCAACTGGACGAAATTGCTCCTAGTCCCCTTGAAAGGTATTGTATTGTAATTGCATTTATATATTGCTTACTTCCCCTGACGAGGCGTCAAAGTGCTTTTTCGGCGAGTAGCACGCTACTCCGGAACCTATAATGGATTAGTGGTGAATTAGTATAGTGAAATATGAAAGTAATTTGAGTGGTGGATATGTTAGTCAGTTATTTGGATTCAGAAGGGTAGTGAAGGGATAGAAGAGGGAAAAAGGTTTGCATTTATATAGCGCTTGCTACCCCTGATGGGGTGTAGAAGTG
Source organism: Calotriton arnoldi (assembly GCA_963921515.1). NCBI lineage: Eukaryota > Metazoa > Chordata > Amphibia > Caudata > Salamandridae > Calotriton > Calotriton arnoldi. The sequence goes on from CAWUFW010018035.1 coordinate 226,787, forward strand.
CTTTTTCGGCGGTTGGCACGCTACTCCGGAACCCATAAAAGTGGCCCTACGACGGTTGACTGGCAGTCACACCTTCCGGTACGTCGCTTAGCTTCCAATATTTGGGGTTATACATCTCATTAAAACCTGGGCTAACTTGGAGTCTGAACCTTAATCCTTTGCTGGCTCATGTTGGGCAGAAAATGGCCAGGTGGGCAAACCTCCCCCTTAACGTACTTGGGCGAGCGGCCCTTTTTTAAATAATGATTCTCCCTGAACTTACGATATACCCTCCAAACATTGACCCTCCTCGTTCCAGGAGCCTGGTTTGACTGTCTTCTGTTAGGAGCCTTTCTCTAGGAGGATAAACCTCTTAAGATAGGCTTCCATATGTGTACGCAATCTGCATATGAGGGCGGGAGGGGTAAGGCAAAACCTCGCCTCTACTACTGAGCTTCTCAAATTCAGGTAATTAACGACTGTCTGTTTGGAGGCAGGGACAACCCCACATTTGAGGTGTCCATACATAGCAGGCAGCACATCGAGGGGGTGTTACTCGGCTATACTCTTCCTAAAACGCTCCCATAGGTCACAAGTGTGCCAGTCCATTGCTGGCGGCTGACCCTCACATGGATCCGATGGGACTGCATGCCCACACAGGAAACCCCCCTATAGCACAATACATGGCTCCCGCACACAACCACACGAGAGAGGTTCAGCCAATGGGACCTCATCAGCATTTCCAAACTGGGTGACGTCTGGACTGGCAAACAGGTGGAGTTCACACTTCATAAGCCCCAGTTCAACAGATCCTTACAACTGTGTCACACCCTGATGGCCCACTAGCCTCCATTAACCACTCTCCCAGAATACAACCACCTAGAGCCTAAAGGTCTGTTTGGACCACTGGGTCGATACACCATCTCACCTCTATATCGCTCCCTGATAACTAAAGACCCTGAGCAATTTAGAGTTCTGAGGGACAAATGCGAAGGCTGGGTGAGCCCCCTTGATGACAGCAACTGGGGGGATGCAAGAATAGCCTGAGAGAGCCTACTCTTCGTTGCACTGAAGTACCTTCACAATTAATATTTTACCCCCTGACAACTCGGGAGGATGGATGCCACCCCTGTAGCAAACTGTCCTAAATGCGCCAGTGATGACTGCAGCTTCTACCAGATGGTATGGGACTGTTGTAGAAAGCTGGCTTTTTATGTAGTGTACCAAAATGAGGATCACTATGCAGAAAGTCCAAATGACCCTTATTGGCTTACAGGGCTTAAATTAATAATCCCAAATGCTCTCTTTTGTAGTATTGTGGGAGAGCAGTTTATGCTTAGCAGAGGGTAGTGTTAAGAATTTGTTATAATGCCATAGTCAATAAATGAGACACACACAAGAAGAAACTGAAAACCAATTAAGAAAAATAACATATCTTTTTATATAATTTTAGAAACCAAGATTATCGGGTAAGTGCTTCAGACTTTATCAAATTTTACAGTAAAAACAGTAGAAAATGACAGCTGTCAGATTTGAGGCACGATCCACAAACGCGGTAATGTCATCCTATGGGAGAAACATACACTGCATACAGACACTTACAGATGACATACAGGACTGTCCTTCTGGACTTAAGGTATGTAAAGGCCAAGGTCCAAGAAAGCATCAAGAGTTCAAGTTTACCTGTCCTGGAGTGTCCGGGTGCAGAGGTGCCTTACGCGGCGGTAGCCTTGAACGCTACCCATTAAAGTTACTGGGAAAAGTACTTGTAAGAAAAAGACTACTAGGGGGAACTGAGGGTCAAGTCTGGCAGAACTCAAGGGGGGTTCGGCTCTTGAGGGTATCATGGCCTTGTCTGGCGGTCAGTGAGTTAGAGGCTCTCACGGTTCTTGTTGTACCAGCAGAAGAGAGAAAAGAAACGCAGCAGGGCCACTCTCGGTGTGGGGCTGGCCTCTCTCAGAGTCCCTCGACGTGCAGGTACGTTTTGGCAGCGGTGGTATTCTGACTGAACACAAACAAGCCTTGGTGCTTGTAACTGGCTCTGGCACCTCGGCTATTTGTGCAGGGCTGCTCCTGGGGGTCATATGCAAAAGAAACAATTGATGGACGGAATGCTGGACAATGCAAACATTCACCCCCAGTCACAAGGATCTGGGTTTAATCCATCATTCTTTTGCTCACCACACCACCCCAGTTTAGACCCAGCCATAAGCAAATCAGTCTTGACCCTGTTCCTTGTGGGAACAGTCCAGCCCGAACTGCCAAGCCAGGTCCTCCCTGGACCGGAAACAAGCTTCCTGGGACCGGTTTCAGGGCATCACCCTTCATCAGCCAGGCTAGCTTGAATCCAGTGGTGTAGTGAGCACGGGACCCACGTCTGGGCATACCCTTCCCACTTAGGGCGACATATGCAAAAGAAACAATTGATGGACGGAATGCTGGACAATGCAAACATTCACCCCCAGTCACAAGGATTTGGGTTTAATCCATCATTCTTTTGCTCACCACACCACCCCAGTTTGGACCCAGCCATATGCAAATCAGTCTTGACCCTGTTCCTTGTTCTGCATTCTGTCCATCAATTGTTCTTTTTGCATTTGTCACCCCGAGTGGGACGGGTATGCCCAGACGTGAGTCCCGTGCTCTCCATGCCACTGGAGTCAAGCTATCCTGGCTGATGAGGGGTAAAACCCCGAAACCGGTCCTAGTATGCTTGTTTCCAGTCCAGGGAGGACCTGGCTTGGCAGTTCGGGCTGGACTGTTCCCATTGGGTGCAGGGTCAAGACTGATTTGCATATGGCTGGGTCCAAACTTGAATGGCATGGTGAGCAAAAAAACAATGGATTTAGGCCCAGATCTCTGTACTGGGGTGAATGTATGACATTGTTCTGCATTCTGTCCATCAATTGTTCTTTCTGCATTTGTCACCCCAAGTAGGACGGGTATGCCCAGACGTGGGTCCCGTGCTCTCCATGCCACTGGAGTCAAGCTATCCTGGCTGATGAGGGGTGAAACCCCGAAACCGGTCCTAGGATGCTTGTTTCCAGTCTAGGGAGGACCTGGCTTGGCAGTTCGGGCTGGACTGTTCCCATTGGGCGCAGGGTCAAGACTGATTTGCATATGGCTGGGTCCAAACTGGAATGGCATGGTGAGCAAAAAAACAATGCATTTAGGCCCAGATCTCTGTACTGGGGAGAATGTATGACATTGTTCTGCATTCTGACCATCAATTGTTCTTTTTGCATTTGTAACCCCGAGTGGGACGGGTATGCCCAGACGTGGGTCCCGTGCTCTCCATGCCACTGGAGTCAAGCTATCCTGGCTGATGAGGGGTGAAACCCCGAAACCGGTCCTAGGATGCTTGTTTCCAGTCCAGGCAGGACCTGGCTTGGCAGTTCGGGCTGGACTGTTCCCATTAGGCACAGGGTCAAGACTGATTTGCATATGGCTGGGTCCAAACTGGAATGGCTTGGTGAGCAAAAAAACAATGGATTTAGGTCCAGATCTCTGTACTGGGGTGAATGTATGACATTGTTCTGCATTCTGTCCATCAATTGTTCTTTTTGCTCCTGTGGGGTCATGGCATCTCCAAACTTGCCAATGGGATGAATCTGACCTCCTGGAGCACAAAGACCTCTTGCTGGAGGTGCATCTCCCTTGGTGGGCCCGGGGGCCTATAGAACGGTGTACTAGGTAGCAGCGGTCGGTGCCTGCTGGTGCAGGGGAGTGGCTCCTCCACTCCAAAGGAGATGTTGCAGGGTCGAGCAAGTGCTGGGCAGACCTCCAAGGGTTGAGGGAGGCTAATCCGCTTCTGGATGAGTCTGTGCCGATGATTGTAGGGAGAGCAGCACGCCTACTTGCATAGCTAATTTCCCACCTGTCTTGGTGCCACATGGACTTTAGGGCAGGTGTTGGCATCTCCCAGGTCTGAGGGAAGCCGGGGTTGTTTATCAAAGGCAGCTGGGGCTTTGAAGCCCCTGGCCTTGATATGCTAAATCACTAGCCATCCTGCTGGAAGAGATGTGAACATCTTCCTTCGGAGCAGGCACTGTTTCTGGCCTCAGAGAGCATGGGCTCTCACCTGCAGGGGGTCAGAAACTTGTCTCTGGTGGCAGGCTGGACAAGACGAGTCAGCCAGCACACTAGATACTGGCAGGTTTTTCAGGGGGCACCTCTAAGCTGCCCTCTGAGTGCATGTCAAATAAATCTAGCACTGGCAACAGTACAGATTTATTACGACAAGGTGTTTGATACCAAACACCATAGGTTTCAGTAAAGCCATCAAGTAGCTAGGGAACTCGTAATGACTAGTGCTCAGTGCATATACTTAAGATTGTTTCCCTGTTCACTTGTACCATCTATTAATTAAACCTAGACAGCACAAGGGTATAGCTGCTCATGCAGATATGCCCTTCTTACATGTAATATAATGCACCCTGCCTTAGGGCTACAAGGCCTGCTGTAAAGGTGGCTTACATATATTATATGCAGTGACTTTGGCATGGCACACAGTGAGTGTGCCATGTCGTGTTTTCACTAGTGGTTTGTACTATGACACGCAGTCTGCAATGGCAGGCTGTATGCAATTTGTATGGGGGTTCCTTTGGATGGTATAATACATGCTGCAGCCCTTAGGGGCCCTCTTTAGTACCCATGCCCTAGGAACTATGGTCTTACAGGTATGCTACAGTGTGTACCAATCGTGTTACAATTAGACCATTTTCCTTGTTTTTAGGGAAAGAGCTCTGGCACTGGGGCCTTGTTAGCAAGGACCCAGTGCACATCAGTCGAAAAACATCAGGACCAGTGGCAAAAATTAGGGGTGACCATGACAAATAAGGGGCACTTTTCTACAACTGTCCTCTTATTTTACGATTTTGGACCAACATCTTTTCTACACTCTCTAGGATACTACAAGGTCTGACTGAATTCTCCACACGTATTGCCGTACTCTGCATCCTGGAGGATGTGGGCAGACCTTAGGGTCAGAGTATGCTGGTGAATTTCGGGGTTACCTTGGATAAACGTGCCATATCACAACATTGGAATTCCGCCCGGGCCTCCTCCCAGGCTTAAGAAAGAAACGCGATAAACTGGTGTGGCAAAATGAAGGAACCGATTTACTCTGCACAGGGCTACCCCTTCCACACTTCATTGTACATTAAACTTTCACCTGAATAGTGATGAAAGGGGTGGTGAGGAAGGTGTGAGTAAGAACTACAGTGCACAACTTCACAAGGGGGATGTAGGAAGAAGAGATATGCAATATAAAAAAGATGTGACAAAAAACATTTTTGAAAGAAATGCAGAATTCCACAATTTTTCTAGCATTCTGCACGCATATTGTACATAATATCTAGACTGTTAAGAAAATCTGCTTAAATGTGCACGGACATGAAAATCGCATATATAAAGACCTACATCATGCCACTGGTAATTTATGCATGCTTAGGTTAAGCATGTTCCTAACTACCCAAAACGCTCATAAACCATGAACATCCATATATATACATTATGTATACAACCAGCTGGTTGGTCATGTATGTCTAACATGTGCCTATGGGCCTTTATGCACACTTACAAACATGGAGCAACACTGCTTAAGGCGGCCATTCACATAGATAAAAAGATGTAGAGGCGTTCATGAACACAATCCGACATATGAATAGAAATGTGCACTGATCAATAAGCATATAGATGTCCATGCACGGAGTCCAACAGATATAAGGCCACCATTGCCGATAGACCGATAAGACATACAAGCCAATCCACACAGACCAAACAGAACATAGAGGCACCTATACTCAAATACTATTTTTCATAATGAACATGTACAGCAGGTGGTACAGGGTGATATGGTTATGGGCAGTGGCGTAACGAAACTTGAGGGGGCCCCCCTGCAAAGTACATGGAGGGGGCCCCCCATTCTCCGCGTCAGTCAAGAGCTCTCAGGGCAGCGACCCGCCATACTGCAGGGGCTCACCCCAGCCATAAAAAAAGGATTCTGGTTCCTCTATTGGTCACATCCGCCTTTCATCGGGCGATTTACATACATCAGTAAATACTGCTGCTGCGCCCTCCAGCAAAGTTACATAACACTGCCTCCAGCCGGCCCACCAAACACATCCTCCTACTTGATGACCCACCTTCAAGCAAAGCCCGCTCAGTTGACCACATCCAAACACAGACCACTGCCTTCGTGCCTGCTACTAACGCATCCATTACACTCTACTCTCACCCCTACGAAACCCGCAGTTATGCTTTCCGCCCGCCTTTAAAACTACCCCTCTGATGTCACTGTGAACCTGTGACCGCCGCCCACTGCTCCCCTGTCCACCACCGACAGAAAGACTGATGGCCGGTCCCCATCTAACCACTGCCTACCAGTAAAGACAGAGCCTTTCAGCTGCTGCCCTCACCAATGCCACTGTAGTAGTTTAAAACATGTTAAACAATCTCTTCAACTGACCACCCCAAAACAGTTCTTCTTGCTAGCCTCTACGGCATCAAAGCCGTTCCTGCTACTTTTCATCCTCTGCATGATGCACACAATAATATTAAATGTACAAAGGGTCCGATTTTTGTTTCCTCACACCAACATTAATTTACACTATGTACCCCACTAAACCATACCTCCTGTCAAAGGCAAACCTGATCCCATGTGTAGCACCAGTCAGCAAGTACCCCAAGGACAAACACCAGAGAGAATGCGCGATTCATGTAATTGACTTATAGTGACAACGTAGCATTTCCCCACCCACTGTCAGCCCAGCGAAGTCTGCAACTGCACAGTAGCCATCAATACCGGCAACATCTAAAGCGCATTTCCACTTCCTTTCAATGGCAGCTCCTGATACATATACCTATGACTTCTGGGCAGCATCTACCACAGACCACAGCATTCTTTGTCTCCCTAATACTAACCGAATGCTGTCGGTGAACGCTTCTCTTCCCCCTTCCTTACTAATAACTAATGGAGGATAACGAAAAAAATATATAGTATTTTCTTATGCAAATAGCGTATCAAGCACTTGCTGCCCGCAGTCCTCACCAGATCCACACGTATCAATATTCTGCTATCGCACCATCCTGTCAACCCTATTATTATCTGGAGATGTTTTTTATCCCTTCCGTGAACTGGGAAAAGAAATACCTTGCACGAAAACAAGTCCCTTTAAAACCTTTGCTACCTATACAGGCTCACAAAGCACTTACTTGTTTTACTAACTGTCATTGTAAAGCAAACAGGTAACTCATTCTAGGATTGGAATTACTGCTTAGAAGTGTGGAAGTTAATACTGAGACGTAGGATGATTTTTTGCATGTCTGCCAGACACTCGTTCTTCCCTGCATGCACACACAATGCAACAATACAATTTAGCTTAACAAATTGTTCAGAAATGTACCGGAAGGTAAAGGAACAGCCCATATTATTTTTACAAAGAAAAATAGACAAACGTCCACTTTATACCCCATGACATAAAAGCCTTGGCGTGCACAGCTTGTCCAAATCCACGCCACCTAATTCAGCCCTGCCAAGTACCACGCATCTGGCGTTAGACTAACGCATTTCAGTGTGGTGATCCGCATCACCGCACTGAAATGCAAAATCACACATAACAGGCATCGCGCCTCCTCGGGTACCAGTGCTGCTAATCAATGCTGGTGTAGTATTATTTCCATGTGGCCGCCGTCTGTTTTCTGGTGCTTCCCATGTCTCTTAAACGCGATGCGGTAACTTTCGTTATGCAGTACAGCTGCCTGTGTGGTAGTCCTGTAATGAATGTCCCTTTTCTATGCCCACAACATTTTTCCGTATTTCCGTAGTGTGTCCATAAAGTTAGGTCTCGCGAGGATTTGTTGCAGGCACGCATGCACCGGCAGCCCTACGATGTCAGCCGCTTCGAGTGCGACATCTGCAAGGACTGGTTCCTGACGGGAGCTAGGGGCTAGAGAAGGGCACCGGAGCTCTGGAGTGGGTGATGTTGTGACCCAGGATAACCTCCGCCTCCCTGCAGGGAGCGATGTTCAAAAACGGCCACTCTGCATGGAGGAGCCGGGATCTAAGATTCCAACACAATGACACCACAGCACTGAAGCGCCCAATTTCCTTGTTGTTTTGTTGTTGGGGGAACGGAAATAACGATGAGTAAGTATTAAAGGAATAACATGCAGGAGTCTGTTTCCAGGCTGATTCCTACTTGTTTTCTTCGAAACTTTCACATGGCGGTAATAGCTACTTTCAGCAGCAGACATACCGGAATGAAAAACAAAAACGTTAATAGTGAAGGTCCCGTAACTCCTGTGACCTAGGTGTATTGGTAACTCTTACCTGTGTCAGAGCGTTGATTTCTTCAGATGCAAGATAGATATATAGCTGCACTGATTAGGGGTGTTACATTGAGTAATTGCTAAATGCGTGACAATGGTTTCCGAAAGCGTTACTGTACCCAGGTGACATTGTATTGATACCGCACAATACACTCTCGGAGTGCATAGACATAACCTCCCCTCCCCTTACTGCCATCAGTTATTGCTCCTCAGAGGGTTAGCGCCTCCAGTCATCTCTCGTAGTTCCACCTGTTACTGTGGTCAGTCACATCACAGCAATCCAACGCCTGTTGGCCCTCCCGCGGTCCTCAATGCTCCTCTTTTGACTAGAGTCCATCGAGAGGCATGCTCTAACAGTCTACTATATTGCCTCATCCAGCCTCTCAAGTTCGGGCCTCTGCCTGCTGGTCGCAGGCCGGTGAGGCCCAATTTACACACACACAGAAGAGGCCTCAGGTCCCCCTCCGTCCAGCAGGTGTTGTATTAATGCACCTACAGACCTTGATCCGCAGACGAGCTGATTGCGCCGAGGGTCTAGGTGCCTACCGTGGCGCAGGGAGCTGTGGCCTAACTCTAGTCTGGGAGCATCAGAGGCACCACTGGAAATACTGCTTCAGGCTCGGATCTCCCCTCCTCTCACACTCCTGGCTAAATGGACGAAACACTTCAGCCCAGGGCAGTCTAGACCACATGGTCCTAAAACATGTTAGATCCCAGTTGCACCCTACCTCAGACAAAAGATCACTGAGGAGGCACTAGAGGGTAGGTCACTGGGTCTTACTGTGATTTTAGCATCCCAGAAACGGACTAATTACTCATTGATGAAAGCAGCTCTTTTTGGAAGGTTTAATCTGACCACAGATTAGCATTTTAAAAAAACTTTGCAGCATTTCTACGCAGAGTAACCAGACATTATTGGAGGCCTGATTGGACCTTGAATGAACTGCCACTTTTAAGGTGCTGGAGTAAGTGTAACCTGGCGCAGGCAAACCTCTGATTTCTGCAGAGAACATCCTATGTATTTATTTTGTAAAGTTACATTAACATGTAGCTGATGGAAAACTGCTTGGCGCTTGCAAATTTGCAAAGACACCTGGCAGGCTGGTCACCATGAGGGTGCAGAGGAATACACCTCAATTAGAGCACATTTTCACTCTGATTCACTCATAGATGCCAAGGTTTCAGATTGGTAAGTGTGACGTTTTCATAATTTAACTGTAATAAAGGGTGACATTCACGCAGTCTGACTCTGCTCAGTTTTCAGTAGCCTGCTGTTAGCGCACTTTAGTTCAGTGACTTTATTAGAGTTTCTAGTTGCTCAAATGGGTGTAATTTCTGATATTTATATGTTCCCCTCCTCTTCATTGCTTGATTTTGCTCTCGAGAAAGTCTCACTCATAGTCGTTGAAATGCCACTCATAATTACACTGAAATTATGAAAATGTCACACATAGCAATCTGAAACCTTGGCAGCTATGCTAATTCTACCACACACAGCACATTTGAACATCTCATAATTCCATGCCACTCAATTCAACTATAAATAATTTAACCCTACAACATTCCATACCACATAATTACAATCCTAAAAATTAAAAAACACATATTTCCACTTCACTCCATACCACATAATTCCACATCACATAATAACATTCCACACAACTTAATACCACTCCAAACCACATAATTACACTCCACACAACACAATTCAACTACACTAATTCCACTTCAACCTATATAATTATACTTCACACAACATATTTACACTCAACTCCAAAACACATAATTACCCTCAACAAAATACAACTCTGCAACATGCTGCAAAATTCCACTCCGCACAATTATACACCACACCATGGCACATAATTCCACACGTCACACAATTCCACAATTCATCCCCACACAATTCATCACACAACATAATTCCACTCCACATAATTCCACTCAGCACCACATAATTTACCTCCACATAATTATGCTCTACTGCATATTGCATAAATACACTCCACATAAATCCAGTCTATGCCACGTACCAACATTCCACATAACTACACTTCACGCCATGCCTCATAATACCACTCAACACAATTTTCACTCAACAGCGCACACTTCCACGTCAAACAAATTCAACTCTACACATTTCCATTCCACACCACATAATTCAACAAACTACATAATTCAAACCAACTACACAATTACGCAACACACCACATACATCCAATCTACACCACAAAATTCCACATCATGCTACAATATTTAACAGCACACCACATAAGAAAACTCCACTACATGCCACTCCACAACACAAAATACCATTCCAGATAATCTCACTCCAAGACACACAATCCCACTCCATGACGCACAATCCCACTCCACATAATTCCAGTACACTCAATACCACACAATTACTATTCACATAATTACACTGCACACCATGCCACATTATTTCTCTACACAGATCCAATCCACACAACACAATTCCACAACTAACAATTCCAATCCAAACCATATATGTCCACTTGACACCACACACATTCACTCCACTCCAAACAGAAAACGCATAGGTAAAATACATTGTCCTTTACAACGTACGTCAATAGCTCTAACTCTCACAAATGCGAGACCAATTGCATTGCAAATGCTTGTTTACCTTCCAATGCATCCCAGCAGATCCTGTTCCTGGAGCTGCAATCCTTCTCCTGCCCCCGTCAGCTCTGTGCTGCCTCGTCCCTTCTCAGAGGAGCAGTGCACTGTGGAGAATTCTCTCTCTGAGGGCCCCCACCCCCTTCCTTTTTCCTGGCCTGGCTCTGACTGAAGAGAAACAATGTTACTTGTTACTGTTTCTCTTCAGTCCTGGGTCAGCGCGAGGAGCTCAGAGCAGGCTGCACACTGCAGCTGCTTTAGAGCAAGCCTCTCTCTCACAGCTCTGATGGGGGCCCCTTCACATAC